>CAJNOJ010000098.1:0-91122 GCA_905250025.1 Adineta ricciae
ATATTGCGAGAAGATATGTATATATAACCAGTTGTTTTAAAATAAAAGCTAGAACCTGAATAGAATTTTCAAAACGAACAAAATTTGTAAAATCTTATAAGGTCAAAACTAGTGTTCAACACAGAGACCGGCGGTACTGCCAAATTTTAATACCGTCTCGTACCGCGTACCGTCTTCTTTAGTTCCATACCGTACCGTACCGTCTCGCCTGATAATTATCTGATACCGTACCGTACCGTTACCGCGCAGGTTCTGAGCATACCGTCTCGCGAAATACCGTACCGCCGACAAAAAATTGTCGAATTTTTTTCAGAGTGATTCTAACTTGTTCCCTTTCATATATGTCATATAAGTTCCTTTTTCGAAGAACATCGATAGGAAAGTATTAATATGCATAGACTTATAATTATAAACATATGCGTAAAAAGTATTTCAAGAATGCATGATATGATTCCACTGACACAGTGTTGCGCAGCTTTACGAAAACCATCATCATCATAACAAAAGATTGTATATCTGTCTATATCTGTTGCACTATTAAGTGTTTTTATTTCTTTAGAATGAGCACTAAGAAATCAGACAGTTTTGGAGTGACTACATAGAAAAATCAATTTTTGGAAAGGTGATGAAGTCTCAGATAAAGACATGGTGGGATCGTTTTTTATCACTTAATTCACTTATCTTTGTTGAGAGATATGTTGCTGTTTGAAACTTACGAATATTGTTAAGCAACTCTTGTGTGAAACAAAATTTAAAAACTTCTCAGAAACGTCAGTAATATTGAACTTCGTGGAAAAAAGCAAATGAATGTTATCAATAGTTAGAATTACATGAATTTGATCATTTGAATTATCGAGAATAATATGTGAAATCCTATTGTGCATTAAAAACTCTTGAATCATTAAACGATTATATTTTTAATCAGGCACCGAAAAGTAACGGCCAAAAATGTAAATATATATACATATATAATCTCAGATATTTTATTTATTTTCGTTTTAATTTCAACTTTTAAATAAATTAACAATTGAAACTAAGAGCTACAGATGTATTTGTAGACTGAATTGTGGAGCTAAAGATAGGACGCGACGTTCGTTTTTTAGCTAAACTAAGCCACATCAAAAGATTTGACGACATTCAAGACGTACCTTAGCTTGGTTTCAGTAAAAGAGTCGATGACTTACTTATCTGTGCTTTTCATTAAACTATATCATTAACGAGAAAAAGCAAAAGGTTGGTGATGATAAACTTTCTCTTACAGCATTTATTGATATCAATTGGTTGTAAATATACGACAATGATGATAGTTCACTGACATCGTAATCTGATGTATTAGGATCGAATTAATGTTCGTTTGTTTTTGATAACAGAACAAGAAATATAAAAGATGAGAATAAAAGAGGGAGAAATGTTTAGTTTTATTGAATTCCTGTCAAGATTTAAACGCGAATGAAAAAACTATGATGCATATCCTCGAAAATAATTGTTAAAAGGCTTCTTCTGACTATGGCGCGGGAGTGCGGTATAGCCATCTAATACCGCATACCGTACCGTACCGTGGCTTATCCATACCGTACCGTACCGTACCGCCTTACTTCTTTTTTTTCCTATACCGTACCGTACCGGGACGAGACGGTACGGTACGGTACGGTGTTGGTACCGCATACCGCCGGTCTCTGGTTCAACATCGATTTCATATTCACAGCTATTATTACGCAGAAAGAACATGTGTACCCCACAAGTGCACCCCATTTAGAATTTTTTGTACCCCATCTCGACCCCGAGCAGATGGCAGCCCTGCATTGTCTCGCGGAACTCTGCATTAAAGTCAACAGAACGAGAAGAAACATATATATGTAAATGTGTAAGAGAAACGAAGGAAAGATACATGTTGGAAAATTCTTCATCGTAAGTTATACTGCAACAATACTTCATGACGGAGTCGCTCATTTAGGATTTGATGCGATTAAAAACGAAATAGAATAATCAGCGAGTATGTCTTTTTAATGTAAATTAACGTAACGGCACTGTTATTGAGATAAGTCACACAAATAAACTTGCTACTTTGATAGTTATTATAGCGATATTCATGGCGATGCTATTCTGCCCATTCTCTTCCTTCTTCTCCTTGTATTATCCATATTTACCCGTGTGATTCTGGTCGCAAATATAACTGCGTGCTTTTGCCTGTGTAAGATGTAGCTATTGAGTGGAAGAAATAAAGGAAAGCGTAATGTCGTCAGCTCTAACACATGTTGTACCAAAACTCGTCACACTTACTTTCACATTCTTTGACACGACTACACGACAATCCTTTCCTTACAGTTTCGAACCACTACAACCATCTGTACAAACTGGATAAAAGTCGTATATCAAAGCATTTCTAGTCGTTTTCTTTATGTGTTTAGATCAATAAATGGATTCTGAAAACTATAAAAAAACACTTGTCAATGCCTACTAACACATCTGAATCATGTTGTGACAGTAATCCAGAAATCTCAACAACATCGCAGTCGAATATTCCTCATGTGACTATTGTACTCTATGGCATCAACACCTCTTTCAATCCACTTCTCACACAACAACTTCACCGTCTCCAGCATTTTCACATCGTTGAAGTTGATGATATCGATGAATGGGTCGATTCCATGACATCTCATCCCAATGAAACTACCGTCGTTCTTATCGTCAAAAAATTCCAGTTCGCCGTTATACAAGCCCTTCACGAACGAGTGCCCCAGATAAAACGTATCTATTCGATGAGAGATCAGCATGGGATGTCGATACATGATGGTCATGGTAGAGCTGCACTTCGGAATGCTTATATCGATATTTCAGCAATGGTTGATGATTTATGCACATGGGTAAAACAGAATTCGGTGAATATGAATAAAACGAAATCAAGTCACAGTTTGGATGGTGAACCTGCTGTTTTCATGTGGTATCAGTTCTTCTTCAGTCTCTTGACACATCTCGAACCAACCTCGATTGCGTTGCGTGAATTTATTACTGCTTCGTATACTGAATTCAATGATAATAAGATATATAAAATACACGTAAAGAAATTTGAGCGCTCTTACACACCAGAAGAAGCCATCCAGTGGTATACTAACGATTCTTTTCTATATCGAATAGTAAATGCAAGGCTTCGAAGTCAAAACATCGATGCAATATTCGAATGTCGATCGATTTTGTTAGATCTTCAGAAACAATTGCAACATCTGAAAGATCAGCAAAAAAATAAAAGAAAGGGTGAATTCATCGAAGTTTATCGTGGGCAACAAATGAGCCTGCACGAAATACGATACTTTCATGAAAACGAAGGTAACGTGATCGCAATAAGTCCGCTACTATCAACATCCAGAGAAAGACTGATAGCAGAAGCGTTTGCAGGAGACGGTCTGTACAGTTCAGAACTCTGCGGAGTGCTGTTAATTATTCGTATTCCATCGCATGTTCAACAAGCACTATATGCAGATATCTCACGTCGGAGTTCTTTTGAGCCAGAAGAAGAAGAAGAACTAATATGTTGGAGATCTCTGTTTCGTGTGGATGAAGTAGAGCTGCAAGCACCACATCGATATAACATACAACTGACTCTGATTGATGAACATGATCCACAATACCACCAACAACTGATGACATGGAGAACAAGTCTTGATGATCGAAGTTTCTTCACCGGTCGATCCACACAATTGTATATGCGAGATCTGAATGAAACCAATGGACCATTTCTAAGCTATCAAGTGCTAATGGATATTGTGTTACGACTCAAACCAACAGTTTATGCAAGACAGGAGATGTTCGAATACTGTCGAACGCAGTATGCGACAAGTCCTGGTATCTTAACTCAGATCGATGAGTTTGAGAAAACGTACAGAAGTGAAAATGCTGCTAAATGGTACACAAAAGATTCATTTCTTTATCGTCTTCTAAACTCGACTCTTCGACTGGAGAAGATCGACCGGATCTTCAAACTTCGTTTGTTCATCCAAGATTTGCACAATCAGTTGCATGCCTTACAAGAAGAATACATTCGAACACAACGTCAACTGCATACTGATGTGTTGAGACTTTATCGAGGTCAAGTGATGACGAAGACTGAACTAGACGAGTTCAAGATCGGCAGTCGAATGTCAGTGAACTGTTTCTTATCAACAACGGTTAATCCAACTAAAGCATATGATTTTGCCTGTGATTTCGATGGTGTTGTTCAAGATCCAGATGTGTCGGTGGTGTATGAAATCACTGTCGACCTTACGGTGCCTCATTCGACACCATTTGCTTCGATCGCTGATGTGTCTGTGAATCCAGATGAGAGAGAAGTTTTGTTTTCGATGGCGGCTGTGTTCGAAATCACGGACATTGTGCAAGAGAAAGAGCGTGTGTGGAAGGTAAAATTGACGATTGTGAACAAAGCTGATGAGAGTTGGAATGTGCTGACTGCTCATCTTTGATGATGATGATGTTGACAGTTCTATTAATAATAAATTATAAATAAAAATCCATGAGAGAGAATTCTTTTAGTTGGACGAAACCGAAGTAAAAAGAAAAAAAATGGTTGTCTTTCTTCCTAGGAAACACAACTTTTCTTTTGGTTTCTTTTTTCTCTAACACATGGTGAGTGGAGCATTGGTAAACCGAAAACATTCAGGTAGGTAGTCGAAAAGCACATTATCAGATGTATAAAATGAAGAAAAACATTCGATTAAGGCAAAATATTCTGTTTCAGATACACGTAAGTAAGAAATGGCAGATGATCTTCATAAACTGAAAAAGGACATCGCTTCGAATCAAGTGCTGATCTTCGTCGGCTCCGATGTATCCATGTATACAGCATATGGCGCAGAAAAGATTTCCTTCTGGAACAAAATATTAAAAAGTGGACTCAATCAATGTTATCACATGAATAAAATCGACGCAAAAGATTTTGACGCTTCTATCAAACAATTGAGTAGCAACTTTATAGACGTTGACAATCATATCCTTATAACTGATCATATTAAGTATTGGCTCACAGAAGAAATCAATGTGTACGAAAGTTGGCTGACGAATACTATAAGACAATTACACATACAAAATCCTGGACTTATCGAAACGATCAAAGGATTACAGTGCCCAATCTTTACAACAAACTATGACTTATTTCTGGAAAATGTGCTCAACAAGAAAGCATTAACATGGAATAACTATCTAACTGAAAGTGATTCGTTGATAGATACCAATGATTATATTCTACATATCTATGGACATTATAAAACACCTGGCAGTATGATTTTCAATAGTGCTGATCATCGTCAACTCCATCATGATGAATTCGTTCGGTCGAAATTCCAATCACTCATCCGAGGTAAAACTTTGTTATTCATTGGCTATGGAACTAGTATAGTTGATCCTAGTTTCTCACACCTTTGCAAGTGGATATTCGATATAAGCAGCGATCACTCACCAACAATTTATAAACTTGTCCAAGCAAATATTCGGCATGCAGTTTTTGAAAGTATCAAAGAAATCTACTATGGAAATACTTATGAAGATCTGTTATTCTTTATTCAAAGTCTTTCCTCATTCTCCATATTATTTCGTGAGAATTTGTCATTCACTAATCGAAAACGCAATGTTCGAGAGAAATACTTAAACTATTTGATAGATGAATATGGTCACGTGTCAATGTTTGGGTATACCGATAATGACCTATCATTGCCATTGGAAAGTGTGTATGTCGAATTGAAATTTGATCCGACGCATCCGTCGACAAAAGCGATGAAAACAGTTGAAATCAACGAAGAATTCAAGCGAAAAGTATCATCTCACGGATTTTTCAGTGCAACGGAAAAAGGAAAGTTGATTCAAGCCATCGCGAAACGAAATGATTATAATCCTGAAACAATCTATCGAGATCTGATGATTGACCAATGGTTAAATGTTCTTTTAACGAACAGAGAAATCTTTTCCGCTGATGAAGCAACAACAATCCGAAGCAAAATAAGTAACTTAAAGGAAGTGATCCTCGAAAAAAATCACCTGAAAGAAGCAAGACAGTATCAAATTCGAGAAGCATACAATGAATTCAAACATTTCATTATCCTCGGTCATCCCGGTTCAGGAAAAACCACCATATCAAAATGGTTAGTCATGAATATGGCACAACAATGTTTAGGAAAGAAGAATACGTTATTTGATCAGATAGATATCTCAAGAGCAAAGCTGCCAATTCTAATTCCAATTTGGAAATACGTCGATCAAGTTAAAGAGAATTGTAAGAAACAAAAAACAACTTTACTTCAATTCCTATATGAAAACGCCACGTTAAACTCTGCTGCATTCACCAAAGAAGAACGAAACGATCTTTCGGCATTGATCATCGAAATGTTAATACGTGGTAATGTGTTGATCATCTTCGAAGGTTTAGATGAAGTTCCAGCTCACGTTGATCGAACTGATCTAATGAAAGATATCAACACCTTATTAGAACGTCCGATTGACTATGATCCCCGATCGGGTAAACTTACACATTCTCTGTACGAACAAAAAGAAATCAATAACACGAAAGATCCAACAATTGGAAATCGAATTCTTATCACAAGTCGAATTGAAGGAAACTATTTCGAAGATATTAACTTCTATATCCCACGATTCACCATTCAGGATATGTCAAATGAAGCTTTGAAATTATTCTGTAATTCCTACACCAAATGCATCCGAGGATCACTGATCGACGAAGCCAAAGCTGATCAATTGTATCATGAGATAACCCAGAACAAAGATATTTTTCAATTAGCAATCAATCCACAACTAGCCAGTGTTATCGCTGCTGTTTATAATCAATATGAAGATAAACTACCCGAGAAACGAATTGATTTATACGAAAAAGCAATTGAGAAAATGATTGATCGATTAGTTACATCTTCGCTCAATGAAGATCATCAGCTAAATGCCATAATGTTATGGTCAATACTGCAAACCATAGCTGAATATCTTCATAGTAAAGTCGAAGGTTTGTCTGAAAATAATCTTCGAACAATCATTCACCGATGCTTACTCGATTTGAACGAACAACATATTGACGATTTCACTTCAAATCTCGTGGATGTTTTTAAATACAAAGTGGGTCTATTGAATGAATTCGGCTATGATAGTTTCCGATTTATTCATCGAACCTTTCAAGAATATCTCGCAGCTAAAAGTCTTCTCTATCGAAATGGATCTGTACGATCGGAAGACTCCATTTATGAAAATATCCGAAATAAAATCGATATTCCGAATTGGCGAGTACCTCTAAACATGACATTTGGTATATTGAGCAAATATCATCAGCACAATGGTTTATTCACTGGTATTTTCAAAAGATTATTAGCCAATGAGCAAGCGTCAGGATATTCGACTCTGATCGTACCGTTTGTGATTATTGATTCATTGAATGACATGTATTTTGCATCGAACGATGTAGAATATGAATTAATTCGAAAGTTAATACATATGTTACTTTGTGATTACAAAAATCAATCAGGTTTCTCCAGATTGAAGGATCATCAGAACTTCCTTCACTCATATTTTTTCAAATTAAAAGACAAATATGAAGATGTAATCGAATTTTGGTTCATTGAAATGCTTACCAATGAAGAAAATATCGCACCATGTGCAAGTATCGTCCTTCGATTGCAATGGTATTCCTCACAATTCCACGAAATATTCCTCCAAAACTTACACCATGATAGCGACATTTGGAATTGGCCAATCGATTCGATTTTGCGCTGGTATTCGACTGAAATTAAACGATTACCGATGAAACAAACTCTTACAGACAATCTTCCGTTAGTTGAACATATTCAAAGGATTGCGGATTGGTTAGGTTTGATGATAGCATTGTATGGTGGACATGAAAACTTTGATATCCAAGCATCAATTTGCGAATGTTTTGAGACAGCTCAGTTTCTTGCCTTGAGCGATACCCAAAGGGCACCATTTATTTTTTATTACGAAAACAAGTGGGGCAAAGATGATCCTGCTTATCAAATGGCTGTACATCTCGACACATTCCTAGCTAAGAAGAATTGGACTAATATACCAAGATTCAATCACGAGAAAATCTACAAAGAATCGTTTTTAACATCAAGAATTATGAAATTGTTGAATGAACGAAGACCAACATCGGATTTAATTGAAGAATTGAAAGAATTAATCGATACTACAGATTTGTGTCTTACTTCGAAAATCGATGTCTTAATCGCCCTTGTTGCATTGGGAGTTTTTGATTTCGCCAATGTGGTTACAACAAATGCAGATGAAATATTGTTAAAAAGTTTTACCAAACGACTAGAACAATCAATTTCTGTTTTAAAAGATCCAGTTGCAAGATGGTCTTCATGTGTCGAGAAGTATCTTCTTACAATTTATAACAATTTCGAGTCAAATCCAGCACAATGCTCTCCCAATTTTTCCGCATATTGTAAAATATACCTTTCTTTAATAATCTCCAGCGGTGGATTTCCAGTCGATACATCGACGCTAGCTGCAACGATCAATGGAATTGGAAATAAATCTGATCTCTATGGTGAATATTTTTGTCAACAATTGACTTCCGGTTCCGAGGGAGATGTACTGCATGGAATTCGCACGGTATCCAATATTTTGCAGAAAACCATGAAAAGCGATTTACTTATGCAATCCTTTCTGAAAACTAACGAAGCAATTCAGATTTACAGACCAGTTCGAGGATACGCATGGCCTACAGATCGATTCGCTTTTCAGTCATTCGCGGAAAACGATATACCCATTGCATTTTTCAATTGTTTAGAAAATCTACACACGAATCTCGCATGTCTAATCGAAAGTATTTATGAAAAGTTCCTTGAAGAAGGATATTTCGATCGAAATCCGGACTTAATTCCGTTATTTACACTACTTATTTTTGGAATTATGTCGAAAGATTTAAACAAAACTAAGATTTACGAAAAATTGCTTCCTGAAATGTTCGATACAAAGAATGTCAAACAACTTTTATTAGAGAAAATACAAACTATATGCAATCCTTATTACAAAGCGAGAGCGTTGTATCAATTAGCTCAAGTTTATGATATAGAATCATTTGCACTTCTCAACGAATCCTTCAATTTAACCAACAAAATTTCCGACGCATGTCAGAAATTTCAAGTTCTGGAAAAGATTTATAATGTTCTTCATTATAAGGAAGTCAATCGAAATGAATTCAGTGAACGAGTTGTAAGCGAGTTGATACTGACATGTGATTGTATAACGAACCTTCGTGATCGAATTATTGCGTTGATAAGATTATCATTTTATCAATCGGGACCAATGCGAAAACAAAATTTCATCAGTGCGTTAGAAATATTGAATCAAATGGATGAAAATGACGAAAAACTTCAATTAATTATCAAATTGAAACCGTTAGTGGCTCTCTACGATGATCTTCATGTACGACTTGATAGAATCGTTGATTGTTTGGAAAATAATATATCTAAGGATTTGGTTAACTCATTTTACGGTAGAATATTGAGTCTTGAGCAGTTCAAAAGTTCCTCAGAGTATACAGAAATGCAAACGCTATTTCGACTTGTTGCACGACTGAATGATGCAAAATTAATGCTGAATAAAGGTAATACTTCAGATCAACTATGGCTTCGTTTGTACAAAGACGTTAATGATCAATCGATTATTGCAAAGGTATTGGAAATAGGTGTAGAGAAAGAATTGTTTCTAACGCCACAGATTGCGATTATTATTGATGAATTAATCGAAAGGGGAGAAGAAGAGAAGATTTCAATTCTATTTCCATATATCATCAAACCATCGAACGAAGTTTTACCGATTGTTCACCGATGGTTCACTAAACACCCAAAGCAAAAAATTAATGAACTAGCGGTTCTGTTACTGGCAGAGCATCAGCATATTTTCGAATCAGCAATCGATACAACTACTCATTTATTGGAAAATGAAAATGATCAAATAAGATATCGAACTGAACGACTTTTTCAGCATCCAGATCGAAATCCTAGTGTACCAAGTCGGAATGCATCTGTCATTGGAGAGAAGACTTTAATAAAACTTATTCAGGTAATACCAACGAAGGAACATATACCACCTGTTCGAGCTTTTCTCAGCAGTTTCTTCTTCGATCTTTTGTGGGACGATTATCACATCTTTCAATATTTACATGAAAACTTTCGCAAATCCGAAAACCAGCAAACGGTTTTTGCTAATAGGGTTCAATTCGTCACGATAGATTGTTGGAATACAATCATAGAATCAGCGGAATCATCGCAAGATTCATTATATATCGAAAATATTCTCAATTTAACCTTGGATCTAGTGGTAAATCATCAAGTTCTGGCAGACGACTGGGCAAGATTTGCGGACATATTATCAATGACGGATACGAGTCAATTTCGAGATCAGCGATACTTCTCTTCGAACGAAAGAGCAGTTATAAATTTGATGATCAATGAGATTTGTGTTTCGACAAATCTTGACGATGACACATATTTCATAAATCTAGAATCGAAAATTGTCAACGAATTGACAGTAACGGTTGACGAACTTGCTCGAAGTCGTTTCAATCAAGTTGAAGAGATTGGTCGTTGTACTTTTCGCGTTTCAACAAGAAATATTAATGAAATCGTATTAGGAATGTTAAGTGATATACCGATTACAACATCGATGATGGACAATTTACTTCAATGGTTATTACAAAAAATATCGGATTTTCAAGGATTTAATGATTCGATATATTCGTTGATGATCGAGGAAAGTTTATTGGCATTAGTTTCAGTATGTGTGCAAAAAGAAGATTATCTCTATCGAAAAGTCACAAATTCGCCGAAATTCAACAAGATTCTCTTGATTCAACTGTTGCAGAAAATGATTCACCATCATCCGTACTTTTTAGCGAGAGGTAGTGCTTTTGTTCTACTGGCAGCATTGGATTTAACCGATCATAAAGTGATTATCAACTCTTTAAATGTACTGTTCGATGAGAATCTAGTGAAAGACTATTCGACGATTGGAATTCCGTTGATTCATTTGTCACCAAACGACTTTATCGATGATTTATTGAAAATCTTAACGAATGAAAGTGCGATTAAAATTTATGAACTATTGAAAATCATCACACAGTTCGCTTTAGATGAGAAGATCGATGCCGATTGTAAATCAAAGATAATCGATTACGTAGTAAGAGAAATCGGACAAGTACAAGCGAAGAAACCGGTGAATTACTACTACACTGAGATTAGAATTCCATTTACTGCAACATTAGAAAATGAGTTGTACAAAACATGGATTAAAATACAAGGATTCTCAGGTAAAACTCAATATGCTGTCACAATTAATAATTAATGTTAAAATTCGTTTCAATGAGAATGGAAAAGATATTATGTACTTTTTTGTCACTAAAATAACATTCCTTTCCGAATAAACCCGAATTTCACATGAAGAATTATCCGTTCGATCGCACACCTCTTTGACGCTACGATTGATTCAGTCAAGTGTTTTTGACAGATATCATCGATGGATCGACTAAAACTACCGCTCTTCCCCATTTTTGGTCGCATATAGCCATTGGAATGAGTCTCTAGTATACTGTAGAGCTGAACTAATCGAACATACTCGATGCGTAGATCAAATGTATCACAAATGTCATTTTTGTTTTTGGAATCTTCTTTCACTGCGAGTCGATAATGCGTATCATCGATTTCTATTTGCAAAAAAAAACCAATGAAACCATACGTTACGAAACAATGAATATCTAGTTCGTGTTTGATACGTCGTCGGACACTGACTGGTTCATGACGCAAGTTGTTTGAGTAACTTAATCAAATTTCCTAAAGTGACCAACGCATCTCGACATAAATGAAATGAATTAAAATCGGACGATGTTTTCGGTTGAAGTAAAGTTTGATCGGTTAATTCATTTTTCAATTGATTCCGCATCGACTGTAACACATGAATATTTTCACCAATCGACGATTCGATCGAGTTCAGCGTTTCGATTGATGACGCGATCAGTTCTTGAAACGATGCAGTGCACTCAAATCTTACTACAGATAACAAACGGTTGAATTGTTTCACTAACTGAAATACAATCGAATGAACGGAAATTTCATGTTCAAGTCCAACGTACGGTTTGTAACGTTCTTTCGGCTTCTTCGCAAGATACATTTGTCGACGAGACCGATTCGACTTGAGTAATTTCGATGTTTATGTCCGATGCATCGACATTTTCCCTCTTGACAAGCCTCGAACAACAAACTTGAAGCATCTAAAGATGAATTATTTTGAGGGAGAGAAAGATTTCTCAAAGAAGTCTCACTTGAACATTGTTGTACAATTGAGAGAACGAATTGAAAACCGTAACAAACAATGGAAGTTGATAAAAATTGTCTCGATTTTCATGAAAGAGTGACTTGGTCGATTCGAACGTTTGACAAATGTTATTTAATTGATTGAGATGAGTCGAGAGCTGGTCTGATCGTTGAAAACTTTGTTGTAGCGGGATAATTATTCCGAAAACATAACCATAAATAACGCAGATCTTTTCGTAGATCTGTTGGTGTATTCGATTCGAACAGTCTTGATCGACCAGCTGACGAGCTTTTTGCATCAATTCGTTTATCGAGTCGTTGAACGAATATTCTAAATGCATAGAAGATCATTTCACATGAAAATATTTGAAGCTGTGATTACCAATCGATAATCTAGAAGAAATCCATAAGCACACATGGTGATATTCAATTGATTTCTTACTTATATGGTTCTTCATGTGAACGAGATTCTTCTTCATTCGGCGGGATGTCATTTGTAGTTGTTGTTGTCGTCGTAGATGGTGGTGGTGGTAAATCATCATCTATTGAAACAAATAAACTGTAGAAGGCTGAATGAGAGTGATTTCTTACCTTCGTGAGTACATAAATAAACAACAATGTTGTTTCCATGCAATCCATTTCGATTAATGTATTCACGGAATGTTCTGTATTGAGATGCATTGATTCGTTGTCTTTGAAAATCGTATAGATAGGTTTGATTCTGCTTGTGACCTATAAAAAAATACAGGAATAGTCTCATTCAATGTAATCATCTTACGTAGGTTATAAACCTTGAGAAGCTCTTGATGAACATCGTGAAAATTCATTTGCCCATGCCGCCATTGACAAAGCCGAGTGCCGCCACCACATTTCAGATCCACTGTTTTGATCGTACCATTGCTGTTCAGAACAAGACGACCACAACGAAATTTCTTTCTCGGTTGATATTTTCTCGGACGGTTAGGCATGGTTTTCTTTCGTTTCTTTGTCTGATGAAAATGTGCTAGCTTATCTAAAACCCTTTTCTTCTTTATTCGATTTAACAGAACGAAAGAATACGTCATTCTGAAGCCAATGATAAAACTCCTTTAGATACACTATTCATCTATAATTACGAATTATAGAAAATGTTGGGAACGACAAAATAACAATGCATTTTCTCGCCATGTTTAGTGTAATATTTCTAACGCCAATAACCATAATGGTTACACATATATCAACAAATTTGTCATTTGTTTGTATCATTACGTGTGTATCATCTGTTTCTTGTGGGAAACAAAGATTATAGTGCAAGAAATCACTTCGGTCAATCACGTGATAGATCTTTCATACTTATACAAATCAGTTTGTTCTTACGAAAACAAACTTTTTTTCGTTAATTTAGGTATGAATGTTTATCTAACTACAACTTTACTGTTTTCTTTTTACTTGTGGTATTTGTCATTTGCTTTTTCTTTCCATTTTCAAATACCGCATAGTATCAATGGAGTCTCTCGACCAACTTACACAATCCTTCGATGCAATAATTACAAAATATGATGAAAAGAGCAATTCATTCACAGATTTATCTTCGTTAAAGGATTTCTTACAATTGATTTCTCACTCCAATGAAAAACATCTGTACGAGTCCGATTTGCTTCATCATCGTCTATTTGTTATTCTTCGCGATTGGTATTTGAAACTTCTACGTCAGTGGCGACTGAACACACTATCAAACAATGAACAAGTGTCTTTTATTTTCGAAACAATACCCAATCTGTTCATTAAAATGTCCAATCACATATCCGAAAAGAATCTGTCAACTCTAAGAGAACTAATCTTTCATCAGCCATTAATCAATGAATTAAATATTTGTTTAGAAGAAATAGCATCAAGCGGAAAATATCTCCAAGATTCTCAAATCAAATCTCTTGATAACATCTTTCGAGCCATTCAACGATTAGAACGACACAGATCCGATACGAAGGTAGACGCTTGTCTCACAAAGTTATTTGACAATATTGTGAAATGTATTTGTTCACCATCATTCATCGACATGTTTATTCACTCTACTACACAAGAGAATGACGGACCCGGACAAAAATTTCTCTTACACACATGTACGGATTATATTTATTCACATCCAACTGATCAACAACATAAACAAAGTTTAATTGATATTCGTCGATCACTTTTACAACCATTTTCACAATGGTTAGTGCAGCAGTCTTCATCGTATCAACTATGGAATCTACGAATGACAGTCATCTTACGTCAACTATGTTTCATTCTTACTCTTAGTCTTCAACTGAATCGATCAATAGACCTCGATAAAGATACATTCGATCAATATTGCCGATTGATCGATTCATTTCTAAATATTCTCCAATCAATTATACAAACGGAAAACTTGATCAATAATAAAATAGCTTTATCTTTGATGGGAACACTGACACCAAATCTTTATACAATGACGTTATCAGGTCAACTGGAAAAGTACATTAAAAACAAACATATGACATCATTAGTTTTAAAATTAGCCGATATCGAGAACGATGAAATTCAGTTGAATGCATTTCGAATTCTTTCGATAATCATCACTGAACAAGATGCAAACAATACTTCAAATGCCATGAATATTGCAGATCTATTCATGAAATTTCTTAGTAAAGTAATCGATGATCAGAATCAAATGTTAAAGTTTTACAATTTACTTCGTTGTCTGAAACGTGAGTCTTCTTACACATAGAGCTCCATTGAATCTTTCTCCTCACATAGATTTAATTCAATACGATCCAATCAAAGATGAACTCGTCAAACAGAATGGTATTCCATTACTTGTCCGTTGTGCTACGGATATTAAATTCAAACCTCTCCAAGTGCAACAACCTGCTTTGGAGATTCTTCTGTCATTAACGTTCAACGAACATGCATATCGTCAATTGAAACAAAATCTCCCTCAAATCAAACCGTTAATATCATCGCCGCATCAAGTTGTTAGCCGAGTTGTGGATGGTCTTCTATGGAGATTAGAAACTCAAGAGAAGCGACTTGTTAGTAAAGGCAATACTTGGAAATATGATGTGATGATTTCATATTCTCATTCGGATAAAGAATTGACTTATCGAATTTATGATCTGTTGATCAAAGATGACGTGCGGGTTTGGATGGATCGTGATGAGACGTTTGGCACAACGATGATTACGAAGGCGGATGCTATTGATCAATCAAACTATATTCTCATTTGTGTTTCTGATGAATACAAAGAGAATTTGTATTGCCGATGTGAAGCGACTTATGCGGCTGATCGTCACTGTCAAATAATTCCATTGATTTTAACATTAAATGCTCATCCCGATGGATGGTTATCGGATGTTATTCGTCGTAAAAGTTATATCGATTTCGTCGTCTTAGATTTTGATTTAGCTTACAAAACATTAAGAAGTGAACTGTGTTCGGTAGAAATTCATCTATCGAAAAACGACATACGATCTGTTCGAGTGAAAACGTAATGTCTTCAATTTATTTTTCATTCTTACAAATTTTTCTTCATTATAGTGAATATCCAGAAACGATTGAGCAATGGACAAATGAAAATGTAAGAGAATTTTTGCAAGAATATCAATTTGATTGTTTATTACCAGTTATCTCACCGATGAATGGATGTCTTCTAAATGATTTGTTTACAATGTGCCGACAAAACCGTGAATCAATGTTTCATACAATAAAAAATGAAATTTTAGCGCTGAATAAACATGCACAACCATTGACACTCTATACTTATCTACGTTTTTTGAATGAGATTCAGAAATACGTCACAAAAGCTGTTTATTACTAGTTTCCAATCGATCAAATTCGTTCCCGCATTTTTTCTTCTTGCTAAAATAAATAGATTTTTTACAAAATCCAGAAGCTTAGATTGATACGAAACAAACTTCGCATGTTGTTTTGAAAGATCACACTTACTAGTGGATAGCATAAAAAGTGCATATGTACTTTTTACCTTCAATATAAGGTCGTGCAGTAGGTCGCCGTATGTCAAAAAAAACCAGTGACTTTCACAGTGTTTCTCTGTTTTATTCATTGCTGTTATTCTAGTACAATGCCTCTTCTACTGTGCGGTTCCTGGTAAAAATGTGATAACAAGATATGGTGTGAAGGATTCGATGTGGACACTGGATTATCGTACAGGCGCTGACTATGCTTGCCCCATTAATACGAAAGTTGTTGCAACCAGAGATGGCGTAGTTAACGATTTAACTTAGGACACAGGATTAGGTATTCATGTTATCAGTGAATCAAAAGATGCCAACGACAAGCCAATTCGACATGTTTAAGTACATCTGAGTAAGAAACTAATAAAAAATGATCAAGAAATAGTTAAAAGTGGTAATACAGGACAATTGACTGGACTTCATGTTCACTACGCCGAACGTGTATCACCGTTTACTTATGCCTTAGTCATATAATGCTTTTTTTCTGCTACTCCATTTTACTTCAATGATGACAACACTAAATCTTCAGATCGTTCATAAGATTGTAGAACTTTCATTCCCTCTCAGTCATCTGTTGCGTATAAAAGTTCTTCAATTCACTACTCCTGCATTTACAGTTAAAAAAAATAAAGTCGAATATTAGAGTTGATCAATAGCACGAAGTCAATGCGATTTATTCGAGATTAATGAGTAAAAGGATCGTGATTTTGTAAACGGAAAGAAGTGAAGGATATTATGTTAGAATCTTATTTTTCTTAGCACGATTTGTTCTCTTTTTTTACTTGTTCTTCCTGAAAGAATCAAACATTCCTAATATGCATAAATTTCAATTCGAAACAAACGTACGTCTTGTGGTGTGAAATCATTCTTGATATTGAATTGACGACGAATTTCTTCTGGTCCGCTGCCTTTGATCGTGTTTGCAACTGTTTTACAGGTAACGTCGAGGAGACCTTTGATATCTAAGTAATTGGCCGCCAAGATCAACTCGAAGAGCGTGCCTTGGTCAACTTTAAGGAAATCTTGATCCCATGGTGATATATCCGAAAGATTCTTTTCCCGATTCTCATCGTCTTCTGTTAGAAGTGGATCATCCTTGTGATGTGTTAACCATTGAAGAATCTTTAGTGTAAACAGTAAGAGCGGAAAATAATGAAATCCTATCACTGTTTACTTTTTTCAAAATTGCAGAAT
Source organism: Adineta ricciae (assembly GCA_905250025.1). Lineage (NCBI taxonomy): Eukaryota > Metazoa > Rotifera > Eurotatoria > Adinetida > Adinetidae > Adineta > Adineta ricciae. The sequence goes on from CAJNOJ010000098.1 coordinate 17,489, forward strand.
TAACATTTGGTAATGGAATCACATCATCTTCTACACCCGAATTGTAATCTAATTATGAAATGCCATTCACTTGTGATTAAGTTCTACATTTGCCTACTCACTTTTAAGTACTTCTGATTGTTGGAGAACTTGAGGGTTAACCTCAAAGATATCGCCCTCATTGGATTGTAATTTGATCATATTTGAATCCATCGAAGAAGCCATGTTTCACTCGAGTATAAAATCGAAATATAAAAATATATGTATAGGTATATTTATACTAATTCATCATTTAAGATCATTCGTAAAAAGTGCGATATGGAAATAAATGAGTGACTATGGCATCAGTAGTTCACGGAAAAACGAGATATCGCCCGTAATGGCTGGAAAAAACCTACAAAGCACAGCAAGGAAGAAGAAAAATGCTTCTTCCTGTGTGCATAAGAAAAAAGGTTCTTTTTAAGGTGAAGACCGTTATATTTCCATTCGTTCTCTTTTTCTTCCTACGTTTTCTGGAAACGGCAATCTACGGGAACTGCTTACTGTGTGTTCTAGCATGAACACAAATTCAGATCTTTTTTCTAACATTCAGACTAATACAATTAAAATGATGCCCCATCCAAGCGAGACTTTTCTGTTAACATTTGCTTTCGAAGTAGACGTTTACTCTGGAGAAGATGAGTGACAACATCCTCGCCTCACGCTATATCAGAGTTGATCATTACTATAAAATCAATACGCTTTATTCGAGATTAATGACTAGAAGAATCAAACATTTCTAATATCGAAATATTTCAATTTGGGAGAAACTCGTACTTCTTGTGGTGTGAAATCATTCTTGATATTAAATTCGCGACGGATCTCCTCTATATTCTTGCCTCTCAGCATATGTGCAACGATTTTACATGTGACATTGAGTAAACCTGTGATGTTTAAGTAGTTGATAGCCGTAATTAATCCAAAAAGTGTGCCTTGGTCAACTTTGAGAAACCTTTGATCCCATAACGATATTTCCGGAACATTTCTCTGGCAGTCTACATCGACTTCTGTTTTAGGTAGATCATCTTTGCGATGAGTTATTCATTGGATCACATTGATTTAAAATGGTAAAGATGGAAACTGTTGTGTCACGTCAGTATTTACTTTTTTCGAAATTGCTGAATTAACATTGTCTTATGAGACATAGGACCACCTTTACCCATGCCGAAGTCTAATAAAAAAAACAATATTAATTTGAACATCGAGTTCATTAAACCAAAAATGTACCTTCCAACTTTTCTTTAATCAACTGTGATTGTTTGGCGACCTCTTCATCAATATCGTACGTATCACTATCATTCGATTTTAATTTGATTGTACGTGTAGCCATATGCGAAGTAATATTTAATTTGAATATCTAATTCAAAGATAAAAATACGTCTCTATGTATTCATATACCTACAACGAATGACTGTCACCTTATATGAAAGGGAAAATACACTCTAATACCTATTAACCGATAATATTTTTGGTAGTGCTTGGAAATTATTTACTATACGAAACTGAAGAGCAAAATCAGCTTCCAGACGCCTGCACACTTGATTGCTTCATAATCCAATATACATAACCAAAAACTGTTTCTTTTGTCTAACAAACAAGAGTTGCTTACGCTTCGTAATTCATTCTCTCTAAATTATAATATAGTGCCAAGTATTGAACTGAGAAATGCTTCCCTGTACGTGACCAATCTACCTCACAATAGCGTGACAGAAGCAAACGACTTACTTGATTATCACGTAAGATAGATGAATGTCATAAAGTTCGTGTGTTGCAGTTTCTAATTGATCAATTCAATACTTGGGCACTACAACTATGATCTTTGGAATTAACACTTTCATTTAGTATCATATCTATGAAGAACTTCAAGTCATGACTATTCAGACCTCGCTTTCTTTGATTCCACGTTTTCTTGTCACATTCTTTCATTACGCGTGTGCTTTAGGAAGAACTAATCTTAAAGAATTTCTATTGAACTAAATCCTATTTACAAACTTGTACGCTCGCATAGTGTAGAAAATCAATGGGACAGTCAGCGATGAGACTAGTTCATCAATTTCACGTTCAAAGATTGTGTCAAGAAAGTCGTCGATGAGAATTCTGTGTTATCACAAAAGTTAGTGCAATTTATTTTAGTAAGAAAGAAATCAATATAGTAGTATCAACAGAAAGAACGCGTTTATTTTTCTTCACACCATTCGTTCTCTTTTTTGATTTGTTCTTCCTAAAAGAAAAAAAATTCTAATATGCAAAAACTTCCGTTCGAAAGAAACGTACTTCTTGTGGTGTAAAATCATTCTTGATATTGAATTGACGACGAATTTCTTCTGGTGTTCTGCCTTTGATCATGTTTGCAACTGTTTTACAGGTAACGTCGAGGAGACCTTTGATATCTAAGTAATTGGCCGCCAAGATCAACTCGAAGAGGGTGCCTTGGTCAACTTTGAGGAAATCTTGATCCCATGATGATATATCCGAAAGATTCTTTTCCCGATTCTCATCGTCTTCTGGTGGAGGTGGATCATCCTTGTGATGTGTTGCCCATTGAATAACCTGAAATTCATCAATGCAAATGAAAACTATTCATTTGTATCCTTGTCATTGTTTACTTTTTTCAAAATTGCAGAATTAACATTTGGTAATGGAATCACATCGTCTTCTTCACTCATACCGAGATCTAGCAATAATCAAATAGTAGAAATGAGCTAAGTGAAATGGATCTGTACCTTCTAACATCGTTTTGATTGTTACAGATTGTTTGGCAATTTCGACATCAACATCGAATGTATCACCATCATTCGATTGCAATTTAACTTTGTTTCCAGCCATAATGTTTACAAACTATCACTCGAAAATCTTATCTGAAAGCAATAAAGACGACAAATTATATAAATGCGTCGACTCTTCTTAATAATGTTTCGCGTGAAAACAAAAACGTCACCGGATATAAGTTAACCACGTCAACAAATGAATCACTGCTCGACAGTCATTTCAGCGAATGATGCAATCTCGAAGTATGTGAATTAAGCATACCAAGAAAGGAAAAAAAACACTCCTCGACGCTACTCCAAGCAACGCGTGCACAGAGAAGAAGCTATCAACTGCACGTGGTTGTGAATTTACGTCTGTTCGCTTCAACTGACGAAGTCCCATTTTTCTTACCGAAGGGAAAAAAGTTACTTTTCATCTTAGATGAAGAAGGAAAAAATCATTTTATCTGACGTAAAAGGAAAATAATAAATTAAGACCATTTATACAATCGAAGCTGATTGTCAGCTAATAAACACAAGTATTGACGTGCTAAACATGAATCGATAATATCACATTGGGTTGAAAGTTTATACAAAGGTATTTTCTCTGTTTGTCGAATGTTCCATATTTCAATCTGAATAAGAGCGATACTCTGAAAGATTTTTCTTGTTGAAAGAATAACTTACACCATGCGCTCGATTGTCTGATGCGACGACGTAAGTTTCGGCATTGTGATGAAGAATTTTCGATCTTGAAAGAATAATATTCACACTTGAACCAACAAATGTTTGAATAAGTTGTAAAGAGATTTGAAATGATTGGTGAGATGTCGTTATTATTTCATACAATTCGTGACGTGCTGGATTGGATTGTGGACGAAAGGAAGCAAGCAAACGATTTGTTGCAACGTCATAATGAAGACTGGAGAGATTCTCTAAAAATTCAGACAACTTGAACAGTTTTGTTCTCGGAAGAAATACTTACTATCAATAGGTAATTCATGAAAATGATATTCACAATTAGATATATATTCATAAAAGCCACTTTTATCGTTGCTACCAACAAGTAATCCATTTGCATGGAAATGTGAACTTTTTTGTATGTATTGAAGACAAAGAATAGGCGATGTAGTGGAAAAATCTAATGTTTCGATGCTTGATGAAAGTATCGTTTCATTCTGTTGAGTTTGTCGTCGATCGAATACCTGCACACGACCTGTATTCAACCCAGCAAAGACTAGATTGGGATCGTCAAGATTCCATGCACAACTCCATACTTGTGAAGAACATTCACATCTGGGGCAATCAATTATTCTAGCACTATGATAAAACAAAACATAACTCACAGAAGATCAGTGGTATTCTGTATATAGTTGTAGATACGAAGTGTTTTATCCCATGCACAAGAGAGTAGAAGGGTATCATATAGTTGAATATCACGAATGGGCTTTGTATGATTTAAGGAAATATATTCGATTGAACGAATTCCGTCAATAAGACTGATCTAGTGACAAAATTTAATGAATTAGTGGACAATTTCTAGATCATACTTTTCTGACGCCGTAATCCGCATTTGAGGCGTGGTTGTTACTTGATGGCTGACTACTTATGAACAGCAAGTGAGATGAAGATGCATAAGCAAGAACGCGACACATTCCCTGAAAAAAAAAGACGAGATAATTCACGTTGGACAAAAAACTGCAAAAGTACTTCAGGAGTTTTGATCGTTGCTTCTAATTGTAAACTAATTGTAAGAATTGGATTTGATATGGCGGCGATCGGTACTGATTGAACCGATTCATTGGTCATCTTTTTTGTATCGTTCAACTGTTGATTTAATCTGAAGAAGACGAGAACATGATTCGAAGACTCTGTCGAAAGGCCTACTCTAATAGACGATCGTGTTCTTGTTGTAAGTGTAGACAATGCTGTTGGAGTGACTCGTAAGCTATTTGTAATTCTGCTTTTTCGTGTTCGAGGTTCCGTTTTGCTCTTCGTTCAAAATCACGTTCTTTAATCGCGTTATCTCTCTCACTTGTATCAAGAGCTTTTATCGATCGACAAAATATCCACCGTAAATCCTTTCGTCTTACTCTCGATTGACATTGAGGACACGTTTGAGATGTTCGAAGCCATTGTTCAATGCAACTAAATGTAACATTTCAATCGCACAATAAATCAGATATTAATTTACATTTTTCCAAACAAATGTCCACAATAAGTCGATACTAATCGATGTGCTCCAGAATTAGTCCAAGGTTCGAGACATATTGGACAACCTTCATCTTCGTTTTCCTTGGTAGATAATGATCGACGACGGGGAGTCCTATTCGACGCTTGTGATGCATTCATGTCAGTGGCTGCTAAATTATTAATTGTAATAATACGTTCTTTGCATGAAATGACTTACCCATTGTTAGACATTCACCAATAAAACCACTTGATTTCTTTCTTTTCATTAGTAAATATCTCGCTTTGTACTTGCACTTGTAACATGATTGTGTATAAACGTATACCATTCAGTTTCTTTGCAAGAGAGAGGGCGGTGATTATCAGAGTGTATCAATACGTCTAATCAGATTTTCGATGCGACATACAGTTCGAATTTAGCACGAATTTTCCGCAGTATTTCGATAGATTTCAATATAATCTTCTCACAATACTTTCGCAGCACGACAGGAATCTTTCATATAGTTCCACAAATCGACATCGTGGGATTAGCGCTTATAGTTAACATAACTGAACCTTTCATATTCGAATCGGATGATTAAACGTTCATCCTTTCTCGTACTTATCAGACTGTTTCCATAAGTAACTCTTCCATAGTCTTTGTCTTCAAATTATACTCGCCTAGCTTAACTAACACATCATGTATATAAATGAATCGACGTGTGTAATCTGACGAGAGGATATTCGCTTGAAGAATGTCTTTTCTATTCAAAAGAAATCGCTATTTCAATTCAAGTAGTGGTAAGCTTGCTTCTCAGATTTTCATTTAGAAATTCTTGTAAGGAAAATGATGATACTAGCGACATCTATACAAAATCATTGAGAAAAATATTCATTTATTCTAACTTTTCCATTTTGTTTTTGTGACATTTTTTTCGTTGTATTTTATCATTTACGTGTCGGAACATTTCAACCAAGTTTCAGGTTGAATTTAACAACTGGTAAATATCAGCAAAAGTCCAAACAAATGTGTTGTTTATGAAAGGTAGTTTTTTTTATCGTTTCTTACTAATGGTTAGACATATGTTCATGAAATGATTTATCAAAAGATAATGTTTAATTTGCTCTTTTCAGATTAAATTATTTATATTTGTGGACGGCCTTTTTTTGTAACCTTTTACATGGAACAAACACTGAATGACTAATTATTCTTCGTCGAGCGATCTCATTACTAGTATACATCAAGAAGTAATTAATTTCTACGACTGTTTTATTAATTAAATATTTGTTTCTTTTTTAAGGATGAAAATATTGATTTAGAACCACTTCTCCCATCGTCTGATCCATCAGTAAGTAATTGTAAAGACATGTTTGCTTTTCGTGCGAATGAGAAGAGAGCTATCGATCTATTTCCTATGTAATTTTCCTGTTAGTCAAATGCGACATATTTGTTGCGTGAACAGCGCCAACAAGATTCACAATCATTTTATTCTATGTTCATCTCGAGAATGAAACGATTCCGTAAGTGTTGCAACTTTGCTCTTTATTTTCTCAATAGCTAAAACTCCTTTTTTTTCGTTTTTCTACATAACTAACGTGTGTGTACATGCATAGTTTTTCTTGCACACCTTACCAGAATAATTTCTTGAAGAAAACATGTAATAATGAAGTTTTTCTTCGAATTAGATTGTGCAATGAGTTTACGATCGTCACGAACGTGTTGCTTTGAAACATTGAAGAGTATTCCAGTTGTCTTCATTTTGGCCATTGTAGCATGGTCTTATTATGCCTACGTTGTACAAATGTGTATTTGTAAGTAATGAAATCACATCGTTGAGAAGATTGTATGATTTTAATAAAATTCCTTCGACACTTTAGTAACTATTGATAGTGTGCCGAAAAAAAGTACGTCGAAAACGATATTCCGGACATCTTTCATGTTTGCCCGTTTTTAGTCATCTATCTGTTACTGTATCATCCATTACTATTTCTTTTCCTTTGGTCATACTATCGGACAATGTTTAAACCTTTAGCTGGTCCACCTAGTGAAGTAGATGAAAACCGAACGTTTGTTAGTTTCTATTGTATTCGATTTTCAGTTTTATGTTGGCGAGGCTGAAGGTGAACGTATTGCAACAGCTCAAACCCTAGATGAGCGACGTGCGACTTTACTTCGTCTTTGCCGTCGAGCGAATCTACCTGTACTTACCCGACATTTCGATGGGAGTAAGTAGTGTATCGACTGAGGCATCACCTAGTGAGCTGATCGACATTGCAGGTATACGGTACTGTTTTACATGTCAATGTATAAAACCCGACCGAGCGCATCATTGCTCAGTATGTGGCAAGTGTGTTCTCAAATATGATCATCATTGCCCATGGTACGAAGTACTATCTGTTTTTATATGAACTATTCGACATCATCCATTTGTCTTTAGGACAAACAGCTGTATTTCTTATGCGAATTACAAATTTTTTGTGTTATTTCTTGGTTGGGCTCTGATGTTCTGTGGTTACGTTGCTGCGACGTCATTGGAATATTTTATTCTCTTTTGGCAGGTAAATTAAAAATCCATTCGTTCGCTTTCTTCTCATTGCTAACCGCTTAACTACTTGATTCTTTTGTTTTTTTTTAAATCGATACAGGGTGTGACTAATATTCAGAAAGTATGCTCAATCAAATTAAAACCGAAAAAATAAGCAATGCCTACACTTTTTTAGGACATACCGAACGCAAAATCAACAGGTGGAAAATTTCATTTACTTTTCCTTTTCTTCGCATCAGTGATGTTTGCTATCAGTGTATCGTCGCTATTCTTCTACCATCTATATTTAACCGCAAAAAATCGTACGACACTTGGTAAGGAGATTTGTTTGTCATCGCCATATTTTCGTTGAGGTTGATGATCGATTTAGAATCATTCCGAGCACCGATATTCGCAGATGGACCACAGAAAGAAGGATTTAATCTCGGTTGTAAACAAAACTTCCAAGAAATCTTCGGCAACGATCTCTTGAAAGCATTTATTCCCATTTCGACAACGTAAGTATTCAACACTTGTGTTTCATCAAAACACTTCATTTTTCGTTATTGGATAGACGTGGTGATGGTGTTCATTATCAAGTAAATAGCACCTTACTTGGCGGTTTACGACAACAACAGGAACAAACGAGCCACGCAAGGTATATTGCAGAAAAAGACTAAAGGATTGACATGCGTTTCTCGTTCTAGTACTGATGTTCTTTTACCACTTGATACACCGCCAAATTCCATGAATAATGATCGCAATTATCTTTTGAGTGAAACTAGTAACAATAGATAGACTCGAAGGAATTGCACACGATTTTTTTCCTATCTTTCCATTTGAATGTTTGTTTATATGATTGAATCTGTTCTTATAGCCTAATCGATCGAATCTTTTCCTTCGTCACTTTCTCTTGTTATGTTTGCTTTCTTTGTCTATTTATCTCTTTGATTTAACGTTCGTTTCACCAGAAAAAGAAAGAAGAAATTTGTGAATTTTAAAGTCAATATTTTTTTTTTCTCCATTGTTCAAGTTCGAATTCTTTCTAGATAAAAGAATCCAATCTCCTTCCAATGGCCAGTAACAAAGGCAAAAAAGGCGAAAACAGCGGTAACAAAAAACAAATTACCAATGAAGTTGTTACCCGCGAGTATACTGTCAACCTTCATAAACGATTACATGGCGTGTAAGTTTTATTCGATTGTTCTTTAATCTTCCAATTGCCTGTTTTCTCATAATGGATAGTGCATTCAAAAAACGTGCGCCACGCGCAGTAAAAGAATTGAAAAAATTCGCCGAAAAAATGATGAAAACATCCGATGTTCGTATCGATTCGAAATTGAACAAGGAAATTTGGTCACAAGGAATCAAGTAAAGAACCGCTCATATGTAATTCCAGTCTATTCGAACGATTCTCTTTTAGTCATGTCCCATATCGTGTTCGAGTGCGTTTAGCTCGTCAACGTAATGAAGATGAGGATTCACCAAACAAACTCTATACATTGGTTACATTTGTTCGAGTACCTTCGTTCAAAGGTATGTCTTCGTTTTTCTTCCAGAAAGACTCACTAGAGCATTTGTTTTATTAATTTAGGATTACTCACGGCTAATGTAGACAATGAATAAAGTTATACAAAACAATCAATGAGAACATAGAAGAACGTTACCATTCTTTACCGTTGTTTTGTTAAATAAAATTAAAAGAAGAACGAATTTGAAGAATAGTTCTTTTCTTCATCAAAATCTGAGATAGTTTGTAAACATAGGACGGAGAACTTCACAACAGGCAATGCCTATCAGGATTAATTTAGAAGAATCTCATGTGGAATTGTTATTGTTATTAGTTGTAATTATTCATTTTTGCACATCATGATATAATTATTTGACAGGATAGTCACACGAAAGAAACGAGAGCTCATGAAGAAAGCTTAAATATCTAGATGAGACTTTTACAGTACAATGAATCGATGGAGAAGATCCTAGATGTGTTCAGATGTGGATTAACATAAAACTAAACTTAACATTTTTGAGTGTCAGAACCATGATCGTATCCTAGGTACATCGAGAGCTCGTAGTAATGATTTTCGCTAGTACACTGTTGTCTGATTTTGAAATATGGTAACTCTGAATGACGCCGCATACTCTGCGGCTGCGGAAGATGTGTGTTCCAAGCAAAAACTATATACATGATAACGAAATTCTGTACGTAGAACAAACAACGAAAAAAAAACATTTTATTACAATCGGTTGGGCACCTTTGGACGGTTAGCGACAAGGTAGACACATACGCACACATTTTCACGAACAAAATACTGTACAAAAGCAAACTATATGAAGTGTATGATTGAGTATGCTCTCATATTCAAATGTCTATTTACATGTCAATAGTTTCCTAATTTCGTCATGAATTTTGACGATGGCATCGAATGTCAGCTTGAATTTAGTCATTAAAAAACGAACGTCCGCTTGATGCGGTTTACGTATGTACCATTCTCGTAATAATTGATAAGCGCATTCATGGTTTCCATCGGCAAGAAAATATTTTTCATGAATATCGAGTAAATCAACTTCAGAGAAGCAGGGGGCTAGTTCACGACCAATAGTCTTCCATTGACAACGAATAGGCTCGGCAAGACGATGAATAAGTTTCGTATCACTTAATTTCAACTAATCAAAGAGAAATAAAAGCATTTCATTGACAAAGATAAAAATCTTACGTTGCATTGATCACTAATTATTAGGCAGGATTCGTCAGATGAAAGAATACATCCACAAGTTTCGGTATGAGCATCTTTCTGAAAGAAATCAAACGAGTTCCTTTATCTCTATTGACGTTATAGATCAGATATCGCACTTGAGGAAATGAAGCTGGGACGATTTGATACTCTGACGATAAGCTAAGATTGAGTTCGTATATAGGCGATTCGTTGTTATACGACCCATTGGATGGATCCAATGATTCAAGAAATAATTTACCAATTACACCAGGACCAATTTGATTATTCTAATAGAATATATCGAAATAAATTAAAGTAGATTTTCATAACTAAATACTTTTAATTGCAGGGCAAATTGCTTGTCAAAACTATGATTGGAATGTTCTTTCTTTACTATTTCTAATTTTGTTAAAGATGGATCTTCATGCACATCCGTATCAGCAGTAAATAATGATGAAACAAGACGAACTCGCACTACTCCTATGAAATTCCAATGACAAATCGATTCTCATAAAATAAGATATTCTACCTGGCTTGATCACTTTGCCCAATCGACTTCTTGCTAACAAAATCGATTGATTATCACTGATGATCTCATTTGTAGAGTTAACAATCACATCCAAAGTACATTTACACGTTGTTGGATATAGTTTTAAATAAACTTGACAATGATATTCTTTTCTCCGATCTTTCTTTTTGAGTATCTTCTTTGTATATTGTATTGAACACTGTTTAATTCTCTTTCTTGAAAAGAAATCGTCTTCGTCACCATCAGGATAAAGTCGCTTTAAACCTTGATGATATGCAGCCATCGTAAGCAAGGCAAACCAAGTACATGCCAACAAATCTGAAATGAAAATAAAAAAATAATTCAAGTACTTTATCATCACTCTTTCTATATGTCTAATCATGATGACAAAATGCCACTTAAGTCTTATCTTGTCCTATTCTTCTCGTTTGTGTTCGATGATATCTTTATCTTTTATGATGATGTGATTAACTGTTTCAAATAAAACGCGTTTCTCCTCGAATTCTGCACTCACCTGTTACACATCAATCGTCCAAACATGAAATGCTGTTAGTAAGACATTTTGTTAGTTCGAAAAAAATGTAATGTAAGATGATGATGAAAACAAAAGAAAACGCCTTTTTCTCTTCCGTCTGCTGTACGTGTGTTCTCTTATTGAAGTCAGGCAACGAATTTATCTTTGACAACAACAACTATTCTTATTTTTATGCACACATGTGTATGCAAATTCTATTCTCTTCCACTTCAGAGCATGTCAGAGAAAAGATAAAAAAAATCAACTAACTAGAAGTACCCGATCAGTGAAACTATGTCAGTTCATTAAATTGTTTTAACAGTAGATTTATATCACAGAGAAATCAATGATACAAACCTGACTCTATTGATTTAGTCTGTAATGTCACATGAAAGTGAATAATGACTATTTGTTTCCCGTCAGACATCGAGCGTGCATTTTTGTTCTAATGTCTTTATCATACCTCTCATTACACATTCAAAAGAGAAGAAAAAATTGAGTGTCTATATCTTTACTCGCTACGTTCTTTTCTCTTTGTATGTTTTCTAAGATAATTATCATCTTCAAACTTCGCTTGCTGTCTCGCATTTCTTGTGTCAATACCGAAGGGTTCAATTTTTAACTTTTTTTTTTCCTTTCTCTTTATATGTGTTTGATAGAAAAGCGACAATGTGAAGAACAAAGCAAAACCGGAACGCATATGAACGTGTGCGAGTTAAAGGAAAAGAAAAGCGGTAGACAAGATGATGAGATAAAGACGTCATAGTTTACGCTCGAACAGCTCATTTGTTCTCTTCCGTTGCAAGACTTTTGCTTTTCATTTTCTTTGCTCTATGACGTTCTTTCTTCTTTTTTTTCAGATAAAATAATTGTACTTCACTAAGCCTTATTGAAAGAACAGAATAGAATGGAATCGACACAGGAAAAAGAAAAAGTGTTACTCTAGGGACAGGAAACATAGGTAACACTTCACTACTAAACTTTGATAGAATGTACATAGCTGTTTGTTCAAGAAAAGTGCATGACAAATCTATACCAGTCCTTAAGTTATCAGGAGTTGTGTTGTATAGAAATTGAATTCTACCGAATCATGTAGCAATTTTGAAAATGAAGATCGTTGAAGACACGAACAATGCTAGGATCAGATTTGGAATCGACCTAGTGATAAATTTAGCCCTCTAAAAAACCAGGAATTTAAAATAAAAGTAAAATCTTGTTTTTCTAATAGCAAATATCACATTCTATCAGTGAAAACAAGTAACGTTTGCCATTTCGACTGGAGAAGAGGTTCATTTTTTGTCGGTGTAAAAGTAGCACCAAAGAAGAAAAACCTAGAGACGTAATTTGATTCTGCATCGAACGAATACTATCCTCATTCAAAATTCTGTGTGTTGAATGATTTTCTCGAAATATAGCAACAATCATATTTTGTCAACATATGTAATATTCATTACATTGGAGAAATCTCTGAGTCTTTTCGTTTTTTGTAGAGTAACGAGTAGCTGATGAAACAGAAGCCTGATGGGGAACTTTCTATTGATAAGACAGCTAGAAGAATATCAATAGAAGTCCAACGCATTTGTCGATCGGATATTTCTCCGATAGTACCTTTCTCAGAAATACTTATCACTAAGATGATGGTAAGTGCCGACGCTACGATATACCAAAAAACCTTCAGTCTTACGATCACTCTCACCCGTTGAAATAAATAGAAGTGACGTATTATTTAGTGAGTCATAGTATAATTATGAAAAATCGCAATATTTCGACAGAAAAAATTGTTTTTGATAACGTTCATTAGTACAATTCAGCAGTATTGAGAGAGACAGAACCAGTAAATCCTCCAGCAACCAAAACTCGCCCATTCAATAGTGTGGTTGCTGAATGTCCTCCTCGTATGGAATTCATGCTTGGAATTAACGTCCGTGTGTTCGCCGTTGGATCGTATATCTCAGCGCTTTTAATATAACCACCACTATTTCTGCCGCCAGAAACTAATATATTTTTACTTGGTAGGATGGATACCGCGTGCCGAGTTCGCCGAACATTCATACTTTGTTTCGTTGACCATGTATTTGTTGAAGGATCATACAGGTTAACATCATTGAGAAAGTTACTACTATCTTGCCCACCGACAACCAGTATTGTTCCATCCGATAACGTGACTGCCACATGTTCGAATCGTGCGCTTGGCAGGCTTGCTTTGATTGACCATGTATTTGCTGCTGGATCATACAGCTCAACGCTATCGAGATTACCACTGTTACCTACTCCACCTATAATGAGTATTTGTCCATTTGATAATGTTGATGCAGCATGACTCGATCGCGCCATATTCATATTTGCTCTTGGGGTCCAAGTATTTGCCCATGGATTATACACTTCAACAATATTGAGATAGTCACTGCTGCCTCGTCCACCAGTAATTAACACCGTTGCATCTAGTAGTAACGATCCTGTGTGAAGCCATCGTGGAATACTAATAGGAGCTTTTGATGTCCAAGTGCCTGTTCCTGGATTATACGATTCAGTAAGACTGGCAAAACCTGAACTAGATCCACTAATAATCAACAAAGTTCCATCGAATAATAAGACCGCTGTATGTGAATCGCGTGCGATACTCATGCTTCCTGTTGTTATCCATCCTAAATAAATGTAAACAGTAAGAAAAAGGTTTCTTTCTAAAAGTGTGACGGCCGGTATAACATAAGTCATTCAAAAACAGACCTAGAACTGTAATTCGAGTATGATTCATAGCATACATGAGCTAATTGCAAGCTTACTGAGTGCTTCGGATTTTGGGGTGTGAGATCGCAGTATCTCTGGTTCTACGTATAGCTAATCTTTGTGATTTTTCCGCATGGGTTCCACTTAGATGTCCTCAATTAGCTCTAAGAGAACGACTAAATACAGCTCAAAATGCATTCTCTGTTACCATCTTTCGAGTAAAACGCTATAAGACCACGTTGTTGATTGACTTTTATTTTAATAGCCGATGACATTCACAGCATACAGTGCACGTATCTTCCATATAAAGCTCATTCTTTCTAACGACGTGCTTTTTAATCTGTTTTTTCTCGAAATACTATGTACAAACAATTCTCAATTTTCTCGTGCGTAAAATCGAAATCCGTTCTGAAACACAACCGTTCATCAAAAGGAGTAGCTGCCTAATTCGACTTATAATATAAGTGATGAATTCCTAATACACTCCAAATCTGATCTAGATATAGATAGGAATATATTTAGTTGTAAATATACCCCCACATCCATATGGCTTAAGGAATAGACACCAAATAGCTTTAATTATGCATGTACGCTCACAATCATGTAGGTTTAGGAATAGATTTAGTTTTAATCACATCCTCACTCTCAGCTATAGTGATTCTCTGATACTCATGCCACAGTTTAGGAATAGATTGAGGGTGAGGGTTTTGACTATAACTAAAACTATTCCTATACTTTCAAAGCTATAAGTGCCTATTTATATTCGAATTGATATTAGTCTGTTGGATGTCCATTTATAATATAAGTCGAATTAAGCAACTCATGAGCTTTGCATTGGTGCATATTGGCTTTGCCGAAAATTACAAGTTTGTTCGACAACGAGAACCGCAAGGTGCACATTGATCAAGCTACGCTATTTACAGCGCATGTCAAAATAGGTAAAAAGCATCACTGTATGGCGTTCATAAGCGATTATATGGATCATAATTCAACATTTGTTTACGCGGCTCAACGGAGAATTGTTGAATTTCTAAAAGAAAACTATTCGCGCGTGAAAAAAATAAACTACGTCAGGTATATGTGAGTTTTCTATTTATCATCGCTATCAGACTTCGTTTGCTTTTAGTGACGGTGCTGTTAGTCATTTTAAGAATAATAATACAATCAAGAATCTGATTTATCACAAAAAGGATTTCGGCCTGCAGACAGCCTGGACATTTTCTGCAGCAGGCCATGGCAAAAGTCAGTGCGACGGAATCGGTGCAATGGTAAAAGCAACGGCAACACGCGCTGCTCTACAAGGTAGCTCAGGTGCTAATATTCAAACAGCTCTCGACTTTTGGAATTTTACTTTTGATGCAAATGATCGATCTGAACTTAATGAGCCCAGTCCTATTGAAAGTTATTTTATACCAACAGAACGTGTTGATAAGTTATTCAAAGAAAAATTAGAAAAACGATGGAAAGACGATGCTAACAGCAAGTTTCTTAATCAAGAGTTAACGAAAATACTAAACCTTCCATTTTAGTAAAATTGACTGGCATCCGAAAATATCATCAATTCAATTCTCTGCCGGGTGGAAGGCTATCCTGTAGAACGGTATCCACATCATCGAAAGAGTTTTATTTCCGTTTTAAATCATAGTGTCTTTTATTAAACAGTTCTTTTAACCTACAGATAAAACGATCGTGTTTTGTTTCTTCGAAAGTTTTACGATTTCTCAGTGAAAAGTCATTGGAGAATATTAACCGTAAGATGATTAGATGTCACTAACGTAAGACCATCAGTTTCCAATCTAACGACTGTTTTGAGCAATCTCTCAATTTTTTATCGCTTGCCATTTTCATATATCGAAATGCCCCGAGAAACTAAATATGTCATCTTGTAGAGCAAGTTCTGCTCTATCTTTTCCTATATGTCCGGTATTCTACGAATTCCAAAAAGTGCGGTTTTCTTTTACAAAAATGTGCATGACTTTGTAGTGTTTTTAGATGCTATACGAGAAGATTTATGAGTTTGCATTTTTCTCAGGAGTATCCTGAGATCTGAAACAATATTACTTCAAATACTACAAACAAAACTGGGCTATTGAGAGCACTTAAGCATTGGAAAATGTATGAAAAATTATAGCTGAGAAAAAAGTTTGCGAAAACTTGATAGCAAGAGATATACGAGGTTTTGCACGAAAAGTCGACCTTTCTAAGATATAGATGCTGCAATATTTTCTGAAATCTAAATTGGCGAAAATGATCGCCTCACCGAGTTCTACAAACCCTGAAATGCTCACGTTGTTAGGAGATACTTTTGTATAACATGGTAGGAACCCCATGGAAACACCCACGGAGACTAAATGTGCACAAATATCTTGATTAAAAGTAAAATTATTTGTACTTAGATGATGATACGTTGCATACTTTCAGTCCATTCGATTTATATGAGTGTACTTTGACTAAGTATTGTTAACCCCTTGCAAAAAGGCGGTATATATATACATACCATTTCAGATACATCTCAAAACCTAGCAACACTACAGACACAAGATCAGTTTGGAGTGACTTCTGATAGCCAAAATCCACTTCTCTTCAATGATCATCATCTCGTGCGAGTTTTCAATTACCGATACGTGCAGAGAACTTAAAGACAGGTACTCAAATCAAACGAAATCTACGTTCTCTTACAGTGTAATGTTAAGGGATGCTACGAATATATCATATCTCAGCGCACAGGCTATGATGTTGAATAATGCATAGCTAACTGATTTCAGTTTTGTCATCATTCGAAAAATAGATCTTAGAGCAAGGGTACAATAGCTGCCTATCATTAGACACCAAATGTACCAGTCCGAATCTGATTGAGAAAATTTGTCAAGCTGGTTATCCTCCGCTTTTTTACGGCCTCCAATTTGCTATCGTTTCAAGCAGTGTACAGATTTTACATGTAAGCAAGCCATAAACGAAAAACCCTGTTATCAGAGTAATATACAAACAAGTTCGAGAGTATGCTCCACTGCTTTTTCCCCGATAAAATGTTACAACAAATACTTCCCTGATATTTTCCTGTAGATCAACACTGAGAGTGAATGGAGCTGATCATAATCGACCAAATAGTTTCTTCTCAGACTACGCTGATCGAGGGAAATGATTAGTCTAACATCGCGATTTGGTGCGCTACTTTTTGACCATTCTCTCCTCACTGTGCCATTTCAGTCACTTCATTCTACATTGTTTCTTTCCAATGCACCACAGAATTCATAGATAACGGATACATACTATCCTCTCCAAAAACAAACTACAAACAAACATAAAAATCCATTATCAAGCTCTCAATACATTTAGGCTTTCGAATCAAGCATAAAACAGCTAGATAATAATGAAACATCGCTCCCATTCAATGTACCACGGTCTGATTACCTTCCCTTTGCCAGAACTGACATGTAACATGCATAGGTGCTGTACTCCTGTCGATTCAATTCTGCCGTATCTCCAATATACTCGAGCACTCTGCAGCAATCTTATCTTGTCAATCACACACTTTCAGAAACAAATTCCAATCCAAGAGAACCCCTCATAAACGCACCCTACCATGGCACCTCTTCCATCAAACACTCCTCTGTTACACCTTTCTAACTAAACCATTCACTTCCACTATTACACACATATTTTCCCACCACGAAAAGCATTCTCGTTCAGGTCACATCAACTTCTCGGAACACAATCCATTTTTAATTCATTCACTTTCTCTCAATGTCACCCAAATCACACACCGAACAGGGTTACCAACTGTTCAGGTCTCGAATGGGGTATCAGAGAGAAGAAATGGGGTGCACGAGAGGTACAGCTTTCGTTCAAATAGGGTACACACGTGAGGTACAAAATTTCTTCAAAAATATATTAGATCTATCTGAAGAAGAAGTTCACAAAAAGAGTTATTATTACCGGAAAACCATTTTCTCTTCTCTCTCTGCACGATATGTTGTGAGATGCTTGTTTTCAGACGAAAAAAGGTCATATAAACAAAATCGAAAAGCACAATAGTTTTTCGATTTTCTTCAAACCAGTTAAAATAGCGGCATGTAAATTTCTCAAATGTATGGAGTTTAATCGATTTATGATCGACTGTGACTTCTAGGACGTCGTGAGAAATGTTTATCAAGAAGACTAGTCAATGACAAACGATGCTGCTTTATTCATAGTTCACTCATCAGATGATGGAATTCCCGTATTGTCGCAACTACGATAATAGTGCCAGAAAACCACGGTTTCGTTTTTAATTGTTTTGCTTTAATCAACAATCAATAGTACTTTCACTGTCAAAACCGTACACCGTTCACGATCTTGTAGTGAAAATCAATGAAAGTCATCAGCTTTAGCAACATATATATTTATAGTTTTATAATTAGTCTAATTACTGACTTGCAGAAGAATCATCGACTCTTTTTTAACTGCTGAGAGAGAATAGTTTAATACGGTCAGTTTGTTTAACTAAAGCGACATGATCGGTTAATTGTTACCACCTTGTTGAAAGAGTTCCAGAAAATTGTCGATCCTGGAAATAACTCGCGAAATCATCTCTTTAAGAATTCAACCAAATTCCACGATAAATTTGTGAACTGTTAGGCGATTTTGACGACGTGGTTTTACATTTCTCTTCTCCGCGAAATTCAGGATAGAAGTTGTAGCAAAAAATCTGTTCTAGTTTTTAATAAAAAGATGCTGTACGTATTGTTTATAAGAGTGTATAGAAGAATGTCGAAATGGGGTACAAAATGCGTACCCCAAAGGTACAAATTTTCTTGGGGTGCAAAATAGCGAAATGGGGTGCTGTACCCCCAAATGGGGTACAGTTGGTAACCCTGACACCGAATGATATCCACGAAGTACTCAAACGAAAAACATCGTTTCTACGAAAAGAGCCACCAGATCAACTATCACTTGTTCTCCCATTCCATTCAGCGCAAGATCTACACCATATTGACGCTCTAAGAATTAGATAAATGAGATATTCCAAATTTTGTTCCAGCAAAGCATCAGTCTTACTACATTTCTACGCAACGCATCCGCAATGAGTTGCGCTCCTTCATCACCGATTTCGTTCCAATCGAGGCTTAGTGTGGTGAGTATCTATAAGCGTGATAGAGACTGAGTTCTTCACCTTCCGTGAAATGAGATCAATATTACCGTGTTCGTTCGCATCGAATCCGCAATGTGTTCTGCTCCTTTCTCACCGATTCCGTTCCAATAGAGGCTTAGTGTAGTGAGTGTCTGCAGGAGTGATAGAGACTGAGTTCTTCACCTTCCATGAAAAGGGATCAATATTACCGTGTTCGTTCGCAACGCATCCGCAAGGTGTTGTGCTCCTTCAGCACCGATACTGTTGCTATGGAGGTTTAGTGTGGTGAGTGTCTGCAGGTGTGATAGAGACTGAGTTCTTCACCTTCTGTGAAATGAGATCAATATTACCGTGTTCGTTCGCAACGCATCCGCAATGTGTTCTGCTCCTTCAGCACCGATTCTGTTGCCATTTAGGTATAGTGTGGTGAGTGTCTGTAAGTGTGATAGAGATTGAGTTCTTCACCTTCTGTGAAATGAGATCAATATTACCGTGTTCGTTCGCAACGCATCCGCAAGGTGTTGTGCTCCTTCAGCACCGATTCCGTTCCAACTGAGGTCTAGTGTGGTGAGTGTCTGCAGGTGTGATAGAGACTGAGTTCTTCACCTTCCATGAAATCAGAACAATATTACCGTGTTCGTTCGCAACGCATCCGCAAGGTGTTGTGCTCCTTCAGCACCGATTCTGTTTGAATTGAGGTTTAGTGTGGTGAGTGTCTACATGAAAGCAATATATTATGAGCAGGACAAGTAGCAAAGAGAACCTTTGATGACTCTGTTGAATGTATATGTGTGAAATGAAATAGTGATGCTTGGGGATGATTTTTAGGGAGCGGTTGGGTCTAGATGTTAGTTTTTTTGTGTGGATGATGATGTTAGTTGTGGCGCAGGAAAGACTGCGTTCAGAGAAGATGTGCTGTGTTGGCAATATGGAGAGAAGATTACCATGAGCTGATCGATTGGAAACAGTAAGATATAATTATTAATAGTTATGGAATGTAGCGAGATATCTCTTTTGAGGGCGGCCTCCAATGAAATTGACATCCTACTCTTGTGATATGTGGGAGTTGGATTAGGTGTGGATCATAGTGAGAATGAATATAGACGTAGGTCCAGAAATTGTGGATGTTAGTTTGCTGCATTTGAAAAGTGTCATCAAAAGTGATAGTTGATGCACTTCTGGATCCAATAGTTCAACAGACATATCAGAAAGGCGAGATAGTGGAGGAATGCTTGATTTTATATGAATTCGCACTGTGATTGTCCTATTCGATCAAATTGTTCGTGGATTATGAGATTACTCTACCTCTTCCTATGAGGAAATTTACGGCATGAAATATCATTAGGTTTATGTGTAGCACAGCCGACGAGAGTGTTAAGTTGGCAAGTGAACTTACTCGATATCGCTCATAGGTGTTCAGGATCTTGTTGAGCCGTCGGGAAATATTTTGCATTGAACAAAATAGCGTCTGCTCATTTTGATGATCCATAATTCGATAAACAAGTTCGACGGGTAATGTGGAAAATGTGTGCATGTCGTATTTCAAATGTGCAGCAGACCGTACCGTAGAGACGTGAAGCGATGAAAACTGTTTGACTTTGTTCGTTATGAATAGTAACTCATGGTGGTGATGTATTTATATATATTTTTGACGAAAACAAATGACGTGTAATCATTTCAACAGTTACGAATTGTTGGCGTGCGCAGAAAGATGGCGTTAGAATACACATGCTCATTGAATTCTGTTTTGACATTTAAAATAGAAGTTTTAAGAATTAAAAGTAGGAAATCTTTTATGCCTTTGACTCCTTTGCAAGCCGATTCGATTTTCTTCAAAAGAAATTGACACCTCTAAATTAATCTTTTTAGCTAAAAAGTATAGTGGAAGATAATAAACTCTACAGCGTATACATTATAGATTTATTTTGATTATGTAAATTTTGTTTTCAAGAACGCTAAATACTAACCAGTCAGTTTTCACTGATTGATTTGCACTATTTGACTTTTTTCAGTAAAAAAAACACATGACTGTATAAGTTTCACGATATAGTTTGCTGAGAGCTTCATGCAGCATCTCTCAGTGTGTTCGTTTCATTCTTCCCAAGTCTTATTCGATGATAGATAAAAGAAAGAAGAAAAAATGATCGTTTGTCAACCTGAAAAACTAGTCACATGATCTTTTATTTCTTTTTGAAGTCACAAAATATAAAATTGAGCTATATGGTTTACCGCAGGGGTGACGTTAACTTGAACACTAAAAGTTAAGTTAAATTGCCACTCCTAACATATATATCTGTTTTTTGTGTTGAAGAGTGAGTTAGAACACTCAGCAGCATCTTTTACATAAATAGAATGCCAACTCCCTCACTGAGGTGCTCTAACAATTTGTTGTGAATTCATTTTGATGAATTAATTACCCCATGTCTTTTTAGTAAATAAGAAAACGTGGAAAAACTTCGAAAACAAGGCGTTTAGCTTATTGGAAAAGCTAAGCCGCTTTTCAATATGCCCAACAGATGGCTTTAAAGACAGTCATCAAATCTACAAGAACGCTGTAATATCTTACTTTAAAACACTCGTAGTTCTGTTAACAGGTAACTACCGATTAGTTTCTTACAATACAATAACCATGTCATACATATGCGAGCATTTACAACGAAGAGCAAAAATAGTACCCGATTTATTATTTGGCTGTGGAGGATAGTGTTTTATGTAATGTGTGGTATATGTTATATCGATCCATTGTATTTTATTCTGTGCTTTCTGCAATAAATTATGAAACGAATGGAACTACATGGCTCTAGTGCTTCAGCATCGTTTTTTTTTTACTGAAATACATATTGCTCATATAATTTATCTGAAGATCTATTTTATTGCTTAATTGATGCGCATTCATATTCTCTCTTATTAGAATTATTTTCCACGATTTGGTTCCGCTGATAACAACAAGTAACGCTCGTCATTAGACTCGCTCAGCTCTTTGTCGTAGAAATCTTGATTTCAGATGTCATAGTTTTAATGCATTATTGAGTGTATGTGACAACAGCTACGTTACTTCAGAGTTCGTTTATGAAGATCAATAATTAACTATTAGATCACAAGAGACTGACGAGAATATTTCATTTACCATACTTATACACTTGACTATATCCGATATCATATGGTTATACATGTTTTTTTCTTAGAATGGGTACCCTTTGTTTCAAATTTTTTTTTTGTAACTCTCAAAAAAACCCTTTGGTCAATTTTTAGAAAAGAAATTTTTATAAAAAATTCGAAGAACGAACATCCGATTCGACGTCTCCGCAATGAAGTACCTCTGAAAATATCTTTCTCGAAAAATCGATTTTCGATGTTTTTTTTACCCTGCGGACATACAAGCAAGCAAGTAGACAATTTATGTTTGTAAGACTCTTCTCTACGAGAAGGAGAATATACGCTCTAACCCTTTCTTTCGGAAAAGGGAATATAGGTTGATGGTACCATCAGATTGCCGATTACTGTTATATTGTCAGCATACATATGATAACATGTTTCCTGTTGATATCCCAAAATATTGACGGAGCCGCGTTCAATAAATAGTGATGGAGATTCAAGTGTACGAGAAATACTCTTCGTAATATCATAACTGCGGCGTATACGTTTAGAACCAAATCTTTTCATATCAATGTCCGCCGAATTAGTTGGATAGGCTTCAAGTCGAATATTAATAATACTAAGTACATCACTGGAAATAAATATGTTCTCCTAAAATAAGAAGAATTAGAAAAATTTAAATATACATCTTCAACGAAGTTAAGGCCTAGATCTTATAGAGAAATAGCCGTGGAAAATAGATCGTAAGAACTTCCTTTGCAATAAAATCGATTGAAGTCATGCAAAATATCTTGGACACCGATTCGACTTTTTCTTGAGCCGATTTGTTCAATATGTGTTCTAACCGAGCTTAAACTGGTTCCGGTCATAAAACTTTTCACCCTCACCCATACCCTTTCGGTATGATTTTTGGAAGACTATATCAGAGGTTGTCAGATGTATCTATGTCCTCTCCTCCACTAGCGTTTGGAATCTCTATAGCTGAGATATTTTAGTATTTCGTGAACAATATGGTCAATGGAAGTTATCGGCAATGACATCTTTCATGAATATGGTTCGAGGAATTATGCCGTTTGTCACAATTCTAACTGTGAAGGGAATTCTAACTATTACATTTGTTAGCTATGATCCCGTCATTTCTTTAAGCATCATCGAAAGTTTTCGTGATGAGACAATGCAGAGACTACATCAAATGATTGCAAGCTGACAATATCAAGCGTATTTTATTCTGACGAACGAAAATATAAACGTCTTCGTAGAATAATGCGATAACGAGTGAGCGACTTGTTGAATTGTTTCTTATAAAATTTCGATGGTAATACGAATATAACGAAAGTTAACATCGGAGGAATAAGTGATATGAAATACCCGACGAGAAATACCCACATATCATCGATGGATTCCATGCATCGCGATACGTAGGAAATGATCAAACGTGGGAGTGCGAGAACAATTAATGCAATTGGAGCAATTAGTAGATGCTGATGTTGATGAATTTGTTCTCGAAAAAGATGGAGAAAGCGTTTACGAGTTTGCGTACTGGCCTGTAGATAGGACTTTTTGATGATCAGAATGGCAACAGAAACAAAGTTTATCACAAATGGTACGAAAAAATTGCATGTATTCATAAAATGATCAAATGTTTGCAGTCTCGATGGGTAAGTAGTAATACACCAAATGCGTTTCTCGCCACTTTCATTGTCTTCCTCGTCAATTAAACGTCGATGTATAGGATCATGTATCGTTGTACCAATATTAAATATCAAAAGAATGATAATAATTATCTTAGCGGTTTGTGTACTTTTATGTTTAATAAAACGAACACCCTGTATTGCAGTCACTGCCCGCTCACAGGCCACACATGCAGCAAGCCATTGATCCATATTGAGACAAATGCGAAGAACAAAATCCAGAGTTATGCATTGAATTTGCAAGAACGACCGATTGGATATTGAATTGACCTGCGCAAGGTAAAGTATGAAGAATTTACATCCTAGCACAGATATTAGGAGTAAAGTCGTAATCGAAGAACACAAGAGATACAAACCACAACCAACCTCACGTACAGCTTTGCTTTGGAATGTGATTAACGAAAGAATACCGTCGATAAATCCGATGATAGTGAACATGATGATCAGAATTAAACTCAATTGGACACTAGTTGATTGCTGCAGAATGCTGACGTCTGGTCGAATATGATATCCTATAATGGCATCTAATGACAAACCAAACCCACGTGCACTGAATTGACATCGATATCCGTAGAAACAGGATGGACAGATGCAAGTTGAATGCCGTGGACAACCTTGAAATTCTTGAAAACAACGACCTTCGTTTTCACAAACGCTTTCACCAGCACAATCAAATTTCATTTGATAATCGAATTCGAAACAATTGGCCAAACGTTTATCGTTATAATCGTAGCACAGACAAAAATGAACATCATCGTAAAAACACGATCGTTCTGATTGGCATGCCAGGTGATAAGATTTGATCCGACGGAGTAGATGCCATTGACTGAAGCTTTTATTGAATATTTCACTGACATGTGGACAATAATTTGATGAATTGATCATTCGAGTTAACATTGTCGATTGTCGGTAGTTGCTTTGAACAAGAGCTAGATAGTAAAGTTTCTCTGGAAAAAATTCAATGAAAACGATATGAAATGGTTGCGACCAACGAATAGAAATTGAATCTCGTTGAGAGTGAATTATTTTCGAAGTAGTTGCTGTCACCGGTGTGTTATTCTTGATAATTTCGATGAAATGTATAAGTATCGATTTCGTTAACACAATATTTTCAGCAAATGACAAAACAAATTGACTATCTTCGGTCTCACAACGCTCGCCGCTAAAACCTTGCTTGCAGATGCATCGAAACTTTCGATCCGACATCATATAGTCATCTGTAGGGACGCACTGGCCTTGATGTTGGCACATGGAATTCTTCTCGGTCGTTTGACATACGGTGTTAATAAGACATCGAGGACCAAATTTATTCACGTCGCAAACACATATTGATTGATTGTGAGCCGATGTACCGATACACATGGTTCCCGATTACTTTTGAAAGTGGTGGGGGCTAAATTTTGCCAGAAAGTCTTTCTGTCAATATTTGATAATAATAACGATAGGCTCTTATTTCAAATGATAATATCTAAGTGAAGCTTCATTTAAAAAAAAAGAAAAACTACAAATGAATACGTCAATGGCAATATGAAAACTAATGTGTAACAGAAAGTAAAAAGAAAGTTCATAAACGACTCAAANGAAATGTATCGTTCCGAAAATAACAAACTGTGTTATTGATATGAATTTTGAATGCTTTTTGAAAATAACGATCATAACGAGAATTATTGTAGCATATGTATGGGTATCGAAAGTCTTGTGATTGATTTTTAATAAAAGCAAAGTAGATATGACTAAATAGGACTGGGACAGCAGGAAAGAAAACCAAATTAGAACATTCGTCGTTTATAATTTCAATACAGTCGTCAAGTAGACAAAATCGTGAACAGTACGTGTAATTAAGAAGTTCGAAATCAATTCTACACTTAAGTGCATTCCAACAGGAATCAGATATAGAATTGCCTTGAACGGAAAAGATTGATTTGAGAACATTGCTTTGGCGAGACCTACAATCACTTGTTAGAGCGTTCTGTTGACATCGGATATCTTCACAATCAAATGACGGTTCATGCAACATACATAGTTTTTGTCTGAACACATCGTAATAACTGTCAAATTCATCAAGACATTCGACAACATTAATGTTATCTTGAACAAATATTCGAGGAACACACTGACCATTTGGACATTGAAATTCCGTATCTTTACATTGATTCATTTCTAATTGCCAACAATGTTCTTCATCGATTTCACTGTCAATGCAGTCAACTTGTCTATTACAAATTTCAGTCCAATCCAAACAAATCGGGTAAGGACCGCGATTACATTGTAAATGTTCGTAGCAGGTCACACTGTCCGTTGGGAAAAGATATCGTTTATAAATATCATAAATAATCTCGTGTAATGATGAATAGTTCGAGTTGAAATCATAGAATTCATATTGGCACATAGGGCCAAACCTGGGAAGTGTACAATTATAGAAAGTTTTTTCTCTTAATGTTGTTGATTTGTATAATTGATTTAAGTACAATTGATAATTTTCGACGGTGTCAATTGGTGCTGACCAGAGATACAACTGATCGCTTGTTATATTTTGTTTTGCTAGATCAACAAAACTAAATTTCGAAGAGGAATCATCGTTTATCACGTGGACTTTTTCGGACAACTCGTCCATACAGTATGAGATCATTTGATAATAAAACTCCTTGTTATCAACAGTGGCAAGAACGCGTAAGCAATTGTGTTTCACTGTAATTTTATTGTTTTCTTCAATACTACTTACCGAATCTGTATGATAAAGATTGATTTGAGGTGTAGCAGCAGTCAAATGTACGAACATTGCACATATACATAACC
The DNA here is from genome assembly GCA_905250025.1 of Adineta ricciae. Lineage (NCBI taxonomy): Eukaryota > Metazoa > Rotifera > Eurotatoria > Adinetida > Adinetidae > Adineta > Adineta ricciae. The sequence goes on from CAJNOJ010000098.1 coordinate 44,128, forward strand.
CTATGTGTGTCATTTTTTGAATGGAAAGCTAAACTGCTCACAATACGCTACGTAAAAATGGAAATGTAGGAGATATTAAATCTATGTTTAAATGCATGACAAAATATAAAATAAAATTGTTAGTTCCTGCTTTATATAGTTACTGACGTAAATCCCATTTTAACGACAAAAAAAATCATAAACCAGGTGCGTTGTCATTATAGAATGGAAATAGTTCAGCGAAATAAGGGTAATAACAATTGTTCTTGTGACGTAGGAGAATTTATTAATACCGTAGAAATTTCGTGCAAATTGAAGCATATTGTGAAACACAAACGTAATCGTACAACCGCTAGATAGCGACATCAGGTCAGAAAAAAAGATTGTATGAGATTATAGAACACTATGTGCCAATGGATATTTTTTCTCTCAATTGTTTTCATTAGACGCTCCATCATAAAAACAATAATCATGCTTTTATTCACATGTTGTACTTCAACTAGTTAAGAACATTTCTACAATGAATATCGACCATAAAATCATTCAAAACTTGACCTCGTTGTTTGTCAATAGTAGTGAATCTGCAGAAACTCAAGTGTATGTACTGGCAGTAGGTACTATAAAGCGTGATTTAGAACGTGCATCAACATCCATTCAAAGTCAAACTGTACACAAACGTATACTTGATAAAAACATTGAAATTATTGATGGTGTCGAATATCTACGGATTTTACTTGATCATCATATCAAGCATGAGGTTTTGCTTCATGACGCCTTTTCCAGGACGCAGGAATGGGGATCTATACATACGTTCTACGTCAAAGTAATAGGTTCACACACTGTTGCTTATGGTGCAGCGGCTCTACTTGGTCAGATACTTCAACAATATGCTATTGGAATCTATCATCCTATCACCGACGAAGATCGCCAAATGGTAAATTCAAAGCAAGATGAAAAATTATCAGAAACTCTACATCAGTATTTTGCAGTACATTCAGATAGTGTTCTTTCGGACGATAAAATTCTGACGATAACCAAACGAGTTTGCGAACGGTTTCCACAATTGTCTGGACAGCTCGATTTCCTGGGACAATCAATTGAGTTCCATGATTTTCATTCATCATTCAAAGGTACAGGTGCACAAATAGAAGAGATTCTACAAGACAATTTTCAAGAGATCTTTCAAGTTAAAAGACAATTGTCGAAAAGTACTGTTTTGACAAAATACGATTACCAAGAAGCAATCAACGCACTGAGTGCTTCTTAAGAACGTGCGAACTTTACACTTTTCAACGTTTTTTATTTTCGATACAAGAACTACACACTTCGACTACTGTTTAGAATTAGTCCACAGTAGTTCCTATTTGAATGTATACCATGTTATCTTTTCTTTCGTCATTTTCATAAAGAAAGAAATAAGGAATTAACAGTAACACTTTCATTTAACACGAATAAAAGTAGGTAAATTCATCTAGATAATGACGCAGTTCTCAGAGCATGTCTTTATCGTAACAAAGCTTGTTTGAATTTTTTATATTCAAATAAGTCTGGATGATGTGTATCGATGACATACATATTTGTAGGCAGAATTTCATTCCCATTCAAATTTTTTCTAATATTCTTTTTAACTTCGGATTCTTCTATTTTTCGACGTTTCCAACTCTCACAATCTATTTTCGCTTTACTACGAACGAGGAAAACCGGAACGTTCCAATCTGTGGTTTCTTTAACGATGTTATGTTCGGCTTCTGTAAGTCTTCCGGCTGCCAGTATAAAATCAGGAATGCCACGAAGTAAGTTGTTGGGTAATGACTTTTCCGCACCACTATTACTCGTCATTACTGTCTGATTTTGAGAATTGTTCAAACTAAATTTTGTTCGATTCTCACGCTTTTCATGTGTTTTGCTATGCGAACGTGAATATGATCCCATCCATATACCTGTGCAGCCGTAACATGCTCTTCATTCTAAAAATGAACGTACCTATTGTGATATAAATCGGTAGTAATATCTACATACAGCGGTGAAGTTCGTTTAATGTGCATCTTATTCCATATTACACGAGCCCAATGTTCTTGGCCACCGAGTGAAATTGCATAATATTCGCTTCCTTGAAACAGAGTCGAGATATATTCAAATATATTACTATTTTTAACTGAACCAAAAATAGTTTCGAACAGATTACGTCAGTGACAGACGAATCTGCAGCAAGAACAAGCATTTAGAAGTCGTTTCCTGCTACAGAAAACTATTTGACTCGTTCAGTCATCATTGTCAACATAGTTTTCTTCAATGAATGTCTAAAATTAATCAATCTCGCTCTCATCGATCACTTACGCCTAACCAACTCTATGGGTACCCTCAATATATAATCCATTTTTTATTTTCATTTGAAGCAAAAATATGAGTTGACTTTCAATCTGCCCAAGAGGTTCACAGACAATGATCGGACGAAAATAGATCGAAACAAGTTCTCTTCGTGCTCGATGGATGTCCGTAGAGACATATAAGGAGCATTTGATTAATTATTGTCACTATTGGCATACAGAATAGCACTGACTATTCGTTTTTTATTCGAAATGAAGTGAAGCTTAATATGATTGTTTATATTGAAAATGAGTTTAAATCAAGCTTGTGTGGTAGGTGATTGATTGTTAAAATACTCATTACAACGATTCATTGATTCCATTAGCTATTTCTCAATAGTGTCCTATGTACATTGGTGAAATAGATTGATTCTGGTTTTTTTATATTCTTTGGCAATTATTTCTGATTTAACCAAAGACGAATTTTCATGTTCATCGTTGCAAGCGGTGAATAATAATGAAACAGGACGAACTTATAATTTATAAACGAGTAATCTACGATTCAAAAATTGTATTGTATCAAAAACGTCCTATAAAATGAATATAAAAAAAGAGGCAGCAAGATATCCAGCACGCTCAATTCAATTCCTGATTGATAAAAGCTGCACAAAAAAAATAACGAGAAAATGATTTTAGAATAGATCTATGATGCGTTTAAAAATGTTACGTGTTTCTGTCGGCGGGTAATGAACGCATGAACGATGGTGGAGATAAGCACCATGCCTTTTAATACCTGCATAAGATACCAAGCATTGCCAACAAAATTCATGTTTACATTTAGCACATGTCATATGATCGCAACCTTCATTCTTTTCGATATGTGCATGGCATTTTGGACATGCTTTTGTATTGCCATTGATCCAACGTTCACTAGCGTGTTGTTGACCAGCATTCCGAGGCATGTCATACTCTTCACAAGTCATTCCTTCGTGCCACGGAGATCGATGTTTGAAACAAGTTGATTTCTGACAATTAGTACATATGACAGTCATATTCATAGTGCCACCTTCATTTAATTGACCGGAACCACATCCATGAGCACACCAAATGAATTCCGGATGTTGTTCGAGTGATCGATCAAGATTTAATTTGGCGAAACGTTCATAGAGAGCATCATCATCGTTGCAAATAAGTATTTGTTTAACTGTAACATGTGGTAAAGGGGCAGAACATTCTGGACATTGGATATCTATGGCAATATTCCAAGTATTGCGTACATATTCATACATGCAAATATCACATATTGTCCGAGTTGGATGTGAGCAGTTCGTACTAGCATATACTTCGTATTCTTGTATTGGTTTTAGTTCCAAACAAACAGTACATGATCGTTCAGATAAGGCTGCGACAGATTTTTTCGATCTGTACAGAGAAAAGAAGCGATTTCGTTGACTATTAAGTACTGAACATAACTTACATTTGCGTTTCGTAGGGAATTGGAACTTCTACGGGATTTTGAAGTTTTTCAAATGATTCTGAGATTGGTGATAATTGTGATATAGCCATAAGTAAAATTGATTGATGATTTCTGTTGAGTAGTCGACCTTATTTAAATCATCTTGCATCATTTTGTATATGCGTCACCGATTCATTTTTTTCGTTTTCTCTATGTTCGGTATGCAAAAAAGTAAAACATTTGTCAATGTGACTCATTTTTCGTTAGAATATGCCACATTGGCAAAGAACAATCATTCCTTATGCATTCATATTGATTGAATTACTCAGCAATGATTTACTACGTCAGTACGAAAGAAATCGATCGAATTTCTTGAATACAAATCCTGTAACATCTCGAATGTCACGTACTAAAAATGAGTTTTGCTCTACATAGCTCACAATATAGTTCTAGCAAGTCTAATCTTATCAGTTTGACTCATATTTAGTAAGCAATATGGAAAAAACCTCATTTCATATGCCTTTGCATTTCAGCATTCGTGCAATAGGATCGAACTATAAAAGTTAAATTCCATTTGGAATTCGACGTGAGCGTAACATAAAATTGTTCCTGAAAATATTATCACATTCTCATTTTATTTTCAAAAGATTAAAAAAGAAATGCACGATGATTTGAAATTACTTGAAGGAGAAAAAATCGAACAATTATTTTTTCCATGGGCGTACTGCCAGTAAAACAATGAAAACAATAACAACCAAAACAATTAGAACTAAATTCAATGATCAAACGAGCACGAATTTCTTTTTTTGGTTGTAAGAAAAGCCAACTTACTTATGAAAATTGTTAGTTTGCGATTTTTCCATTTCATTCGTTGTTGTACATGTCTGCCTGAATCGTGAAAATGGTGCGATGATGCACTCAAATCATGAGCACGTTCAGTTAACACATCTAACCGATCATCGCGATCGACTAGTTTCTCAATAGTGACTTTTAACACATTGGTAGTTTTTGTTACATCAGTACGTAAGGCAATTAGGTTATCCGCTGCACTATAGCGTGAATCAGTCATCTCAAAAGGAAAAGTAGACAAATGTATCACAAAGAATAAGGAGAGTACGAATGATGACGAAAGATAAGAATTGATAAAGAATAAATAAATTTCGTGATGATATAATTTGAAGCAAAATATAGAGGCAAAAAAAGACAGTGTAAAGTCTATTTATTACTCATAGGACATTATGAATAATGATGAAAGAAAAAACAAACTTTTGAGATCAATTTACATGGTATTTTCAATAATTATGCATCGATTATTATAGTTGAACTAAGATCGGCTGGATCCGACGAGTCTAAAAGAAAATATCAATCGAATTGTTTTTGGAAAAAAGTATATAAACAAGAATTGCCTTGCAAAGACTTTTCCTCAAAGAGCAAAGCGATAATCAACAAAAAGAAACTACCTTTGAAAAAATCGTCTCGCTATGAAAAATATTTCAGGTTATTGTTAGTAAGAAAATATTTTATATTTACCTGGACGAACAGACGGTTCAGGCTGAGTATCTATCAGAGGATCGTCAGTATTGGAAATCAGTGGACGAGTTTCTATAGAAGTCAATGTATTTCTTTCCAGACGAAATTCTTTTGACGCCATCAAATTTACAAACCTGAAATCATTGGATCATCACTATAGAGATTATTTGCTGCCATTGCTCTTGCTGATCTTAAACCATATTTCTCTTCCAGTTCTCTTCTTCGATCTCGACGTTGCGTTGCCGTGGTTGTATTCGCCAACGTATCAACTCCACCATAATTTCGACGCTCTGAACAAAATACAATCTTCAAGTATACAAAACTGCTCCTGAGATCTGATAATGTCACCTCTTGCCATTAAGCTCTTTCCATCTTCAACATATTCAGTTGAAACATCGTCATCATCGAAAAATTGTCGAAAACCACAAGCATGTAAACATCTTGAACCCAGTCGAAAAAACGTTCCAAAACTTAATAGACATATTAACATTGGAAAGTAAAAGTTGAATCCGACCGACACAATTTTGATTGCTGTCAAATGGCCCATAATCTATCAAATAAAAACAGGCATGAAAGAAATTCCATGTTTTTCAATCTACCGATGTGAATGCTGTTTCTTCGTGGTCAATTTTATGTGTGATAGCTTGGTCCAAATGAATCATACCAAGAAAATTATAGCACAATGGTGCAGTTAAACGGCAAAGAAATGTTGCTGCAAATATCAAACTGTTTTCATCCGTTAAATGGTACAATGACAGATAGAAATAATTTAATATACGAATACGAAAGATTGTATAATATGCACATAAACATAAATATGCAATACTTAAACAACAGAATATCTAAAGCAAAGAAAACAATCGATTTCAATTTTCAATGATTGATTTCTTACTTCGATCGTCAAATATGAATAATGTCGACTTGCAGCTGTAACACATTGTGCGAAGATAGACAGAACAGGTGAAGTACTGAAAAAGGTCATTTCCGACCAGATCACCAACAATGATATTATGCCGAGTCCAATACCAAGAAGGCGAAGTCCCCACGGACGGAGAAAACAATGAGTGTACCATTCTAAAAACAGCAAGTACAAAACAGAGTGTTCATTTTTGGTTAATTGACTTACCTAGTTTAGGATGTTTATCGAATAATTTTCGTCTTAACCATGTGGCTGATGATGGATTGGTTCGAACGAATTCATGATTCGTATTTTCAGCGTTTTTGACAATATCCTCAAAATAGAAGGCCTCATTGATTTGTCGAGTCCATGATACTTGTACACGATTATGGACGTGAATATTGGTTTTTAATCGTTCGTGTAACTTAATTCATTGTTTTTCTTTTTCATTATCATCAGTAAAACGATTCGGAATCGATATACGATTATTTGCGTAATCATTCAGTGTCAATTGAATTCGATTGGAATATTGTTCAGGTACGATTTGGATTATCTGTTCGAGACATGGACGTAATGGATCAGTAGTTTTGATTTGCATACAAAATTTGATGACATCATCGATCAACGAATCTAAACGCTCTTCAACATCCACTTTTTCATTGTAAAGTCGGGATAACTTAAATTGTGTGTGTGCAAGCATATAACTTGTTCGAGAATGATTGTAAATATTCTTCGGAACTTGAACAAGACCATAGCCAAGCATCAAAACAAGAAGAAATAAACCCCAAGTTGTACTAGCCGCAACCAATGTTGCCTAAATTGAGCAGAGGAAAAGAACGATTTGGGGAATACTGAATAGTTATGTGTACCGTAAAACTTGACGAATCCATTGTAACTTTTGTTGCTACATAAATTACGAGAACAATGAAAATCAATAGTAGCGTTCCATAGAAAATTAAATTTGCTTTGATTGCATATCGAATTTTTCCTTTAATGGAAAATTCTCCTAGACATCATACGAAACATTATCGAACAGAAACATATTTCATCAAACTGACCTGTCTCACGGAATGATTGCATCAATGGCAAGATCAGCCTATAAGAGAAAACAAATTTTCGTACTAAAAGAATGTTTTTGTGTTTCTAAGTACCAAGTTAACACTTGTGATGTCCAAAACACGACTTGCCATAACACCGCATAGACATTCCGATCAACATAGGACCATGGTCGAGGACAAACTATAACTGTTGAATTATTCTGAAAAAGAAATATGTACTTTCAAACTTCAACCAGAATACCAAAGTTTACTATCAATGAGTTGTTGCTGGTCGGTGGTTTGACGGTGATTGGTTCTGGGTGCGTGACACAATCTCGATATATTGCCTAAGGATAATGAAGATAAGAATTAAAATCAATCAAAAAAGAAAATTCAATTACAAGCGATATGTCCAATGGAAGGATGAAAATAGTCAGTGTAGAAAAGAACCAAGCAATAAATACAGCGATGGTTGTAACTACATGCTGTCGACGATAGTTACCACAACGATAAAGGAAGATTAATGTGATTATCAGTGAAAAAATTATATTAAAAATAAATGCAATACTAGACATTTTGGTTTTGATCTGAAAACAAAGAGTGAGTATCTTTGATATTATACTGAGTTCAAAGGAACTTTTGATAGAAGAACACAAATTGACGGAATATCTTTATTCAATTTGATCTTTTTTGTTATCGAGATTTTTTCATCTTTTGCCTTATAACCAATTTGTACATATTCATGAAATGTAAGATTAGATTCACGTTTGAGCATTTCAGCACATGCAATCGCTTTTGATATGCCATCGCCCGTTGCATTCCATGTGATTTGTTCAATTGAATTATCTGCTGAAGACAATTTACGTCGAACATAAGCAACCAAGTTTTTCGTTCTCGAACCAGCTTTAACTTGCATATGAAGACACGATGAATGAAGAATGTATGGTAATGGTAACGACTCTTTTAATGAATGCTGCTCATTAGACATGATTTAACGAAGACAAAAGATCTAAAATCGAATCGATTGTCAAGAAACGTAGTAGTGAGAAGTGAGTGTTCTTATTTTCAGTTAGGAGAACAAGTTGAAATGGAATCGAAGCTGTGAAGTACAACAAACTCTGATAAGAAAGTAGTTGCAATGTTAGTTTATCTTAAAATTCACCAATTCAGTGCAACACATCACGCGTACTGCGTATACGCATGAAGCGATGACTCATATCTCTACTCGAACAACCAATCAGTGAATATCTTGAATGTATTCCAACAAAATTGTCATAATTCACAGTTTTTTAAAGAAAAGACATGTATAGCAGATTATTCGAACATTTCGCAACGCTGATATTTGCAATCGAATAGATGGCGGTATCGAATGAGAACGATTTTTAATAAGCGTGTGGAGATTCTAAAATTTGCTTTGTGAATAAATATCATGGGAAACGAACATCTTTTTCCTCACGAATCAGTTGTGATCGCTGGAAGTGAAGAGTTCGTATTTGGATTACAATTGGTGTATCGCACAATCTGAGAATGTATTGAAATTAAATCGAACAAAAAACGTCGTTGGTATACTTTTCAACTGGACACGAATTTTCTTTTTGATATACTTTGTAGAAATATCTTCTCAGTCAGACTATGCAAACGATATTCATCCATTTAATTGAAAAAATGAGCATTTTTGTGAACAATTCTATTGGAACATCATACAGTAATAGATGCTTATAATGATGGAATTGCAATCTGTAAAGTCAAATTGAAAATTAGTCTAACAGCTTTTTTTATTGTAAATCAATATAACAAGAAAAATGAGAAGAAAAAGACAACGATTATATACGATTTTTAATTTACGACATCGTCTATATAAAATCAATGATAATATCGTTACTATCAAAGCCTAATGTAGAATGCAATTGTTCACCACTTCCAATCCATGAATTGAACTGTTTGAATTCCCATGGATCATAGAATTGTGTTGGATTTGGTGCGCCTAGATCAATAAAGATATTTTCTTGGTAATTATAATAATCAGATGCAGCTTCGAAGTTCAATGGCACAGCTTTCAATGAGTCAACTGCTTTTTGAAATTTTGGATCAAGGATTTGGCATTGCATAAGAAACTCGGGATCAATTTTTCCACCTACTCGTGCAGCAAATGCGACAACACTGCAAGCACATGGACATGCACTCGAGAATTGGTATGGTTCACAATGATATTGAGCAAACATGGTATGAATCTTGGTAGGATAGAGAGGTGTTAGCAGTATAAAGAAAAATCAAGGTAAGAATCGGTGAATGATGACAAAACGAACGGATATGTGTATTTATATATATATGTACATGTCTGTTGATCATTACCCTTTTGTACTGTTCGCTTCAATGACAAGAGATATGGACAAATCAAGAACGATACGCTTCATATATCTTCTTGATTTAAAATATTGATAGAAGATTTCGACTATTAACTTGTAAATGATAGTATAAGCGTCGTGCGTATGCGAGCCTTTGATATATGAACTGATATTCTTCCTCCGTCGTAGAAGAGCATTGATACCTCCAATCAAAAAACTTAATCTTGATATTCATCTTGAAAGAGATGAATGATTACTTGACGATTGAACACATTAGATTAGTGATCGTCAAGGCTATTTGCAAAGACTTTCTTGCGCGAACATATTCCTCTTCTGTTGTACAAAAGAACTAGTCGAACACGCTAAGAGCTGTTACCTAGACATGTCTATCTAATTAAAACAACACGAAATAAACAATATTCTATATTTCTCCAATCAGCCTGTTAAATTACTGACCTTGATATGCCGTATACTTGACTATATCATAACACCTTTAGACAAAACATAGTGAAGGTCGATACATCAACATTATAGAAAAAAAACATTTTTCTAGATAACTATCAAGGTTGAACAAATCGATGTTATTTATTAACGAACATTCTGTCGGAAATGCTTTCAACCAAGTGTAATAAGATGATGGATAAAAATCATTGATCTATTTTTCATTGGTAAATATTAAAGCGAAGCCCCGCAAGTCAAATACATTTATTTATATCAAACAAGTATATCAAGATTTAATCATTAATGTTACATGAGAATTTAATTGTTTTTGTTTTTGAAATTTTTCATCATTGGAATATCGATAAACAATAAATAACGCTTCTTTGCACATATCAACGAAGCGATAGCAACACTTCAGCTCAATATCAGACAATGGATTGTTGCCTTTCATGAACAACAATTCCCATGAACTAGTATGACAATTGAATCGGACAAAATTTAGTGCATAGTAATGTAAACAACTTACTTATGTCGATTTTGACATGTTTCCCACATGCATTGTCCATGATTCGCCAGTAATCGTCGCTCAATTTTTGACAAATGACGATTCAACGGTAAATGTTGAGCCAGCTCATCGATGATACATATTTTTTTTATTATTTGTTGAACATTGATCCAAACCATTTGAATAATGGATTCTCTTTTGTTTGCGTCTAATTCAACTAACCAAAACCGACCGATATCTGCTTTGTATTCAGCCCAATTTTCCGTGATCTATAGTGTGATTTATTAGTCAACATATACGTAGTTTTTTTTTAATGACAATTAACAAACCGTAATGCAAAGTCGATTGGTTTCTTGATCAGTTCTGTTTGGGTAATGAATACGCAATTTATTCATTTCGTTGAAGATTAATTCACTTAGGCGACACAAATCATCGTTCGTCAAGTGATATTCCTAATAAGCGAACATTTAATGAACAAGTAATGGAAACTTTGTTTTTTATACTTTTGTAATGTCAATTGTAGTGGGTGTAGTTTGATTGAGTGATTGCTGCTGCTGTAGATTCGCGTGTAGAATAGCTGATTGTGTCACCATTTGAGATTTATTATTTGATCTTCGAACTTTAGGTGAAGGTACTCGTTGTTCTTGTTCACGATATTCTGATGACGATGATGTTGTGTAGAACTTTTTCTCTGTGATTCGACTAGCAGAAACACCTGGCAGAGTTTGATGCGAATCTGATTCTGATCGACTGACACGTCCTGTTGAAACCAATGAATTGGATCGTTTTTTCGTCTTCGGTGCTGCCGATGTTGTTCGAAGAATATCTGCTGGCGTTTGCGTTCCCACTCTTTTGCTAAATGTATCTTCTTTTAGAGAAGATTGTTGAGTTCGATTGGGAGATGGTGAAGATTCTCGCGGCTTTTCCTCTTCATCATCGCCAAAACCGTATGTAAACGTAGTCAATGACGATGCACGATACAATCCCGCAGACTTAATTGATGCCTGAAACAACGTTTCTCTCACACAGACTGTTTTGTATAAAAAAAAAGCTTACTGGTCGTTTAGTCGTTTCTAACTGTTCGATTTTTTGTATTAACTCTCGTTCATCATACTGTTGAGTATAGTTCACATATCTGGATAGATTATATGGAGTAGGAGATAAAATATGAAAACACTTGGATAATGTATGCATTAGTCCATTCATACGTTTGTCATCATCAACTGGAAACAAACGAACGAAACCACCACAATGATGACTCTCGAATATGTCTCGTGCTCTTTCTCGGCGAAGAAGAAATAATATTTCTTTCTATGGACAAAGAAGAATTAGACTTAATAATCGGAATAAGAAATAATCCATCATACCAATTGTTCTACTTGATCTCGTTGAGTATTGAATGGTTTTCCTATACTTAAATACAATCGACGTTGTGCTTCAACTTTCTCGATTGCATCACTCTTTTCGCGATCGGATACTTGAAAGTGAAGTAAATTCAGTGTATCACATAGTAATTTCATTTTAATGTCAAATTCAATTTGTTCACTTGTGTCAAAACTTGGACAACGATTGACCTTAAATTAGACAATAGTAATCACCGCGATGAACTCTTTCATCGAAAAAAAAGTATTACCTCAATAATCCAAGGTTTGAGATTCTTATCAATCAAAATATCGAAACCAAGCAATTCAAAACAGACACTTTCGCTTGTTGGCAAAGCTGCTGGACGACACGTTCGATATGCAGATGACATATGTGGTTCAGCAAGAAAGATTGTTTTAGTAATAATATTCTTAAAGAAAACCGAGAAAAACTATTGTTTTACTTGACTGTTTGAATATTTACTTTGATTTCAGTCCATAATTTTTCAACATCATGATTATCCCGTTTTAAATAATCGAATAACTGTTGCAATGATCTTCTTTTACTACTGTCGAGATCTAAATCATCCGGATTCTTCTTAGTTATCGAATAATTTGTTAAATGCATTGCATAATCCAACTAAAATAAATTCAATTTTGTCAATGGTCTATTCGCTTCTCAAAGAAAAAACGTACAACGTTTATTGGAGTCGGTAATTGATATTTTTTCGAACTTAGTCGAACAAGACCGTTGTTGAAAATAAAAACACGTAATGGATCACAAGATGTTATCAGGGCATAAATACGTAGATCTTGAAGGAGAAACTATTGCAAGAGTTTTGATATTGAGAAATATCTTACCAAATTTGAAACCATCGAGGAGATACGGTTCTCGTATATATTCTTGAATTATGTAATTATCTAATTTCTTCACCTGTTTGTAATTACAATGAATTGCGATTCTAAAAATGCCGATCGTCTTAAAAAAAACAGGTTTTTGTATGTGAATTACCCGTGTCCCATTGCCGTATTATTAGGTTTCATAATATAAGTTGCTGAATCTTTGTGTGGTCGATTGGTCGCATATGAATACCAGAGATTGTAATCATTGGGTAGAGTCCATGTTTTTGGGGCGAAATTATATTCTTTTGGAAGAAAACTTCGTATTCTACTCGAAGAAAAAGTACAAGTTTATCCGCAGTAGGATTGACTTACTGATCATAGTTTTTCGCTAATAAATCCTTTCGCGAGATTTCATTCATAGTTGGAAAATGATTCACTTTCTGATAAGGTTTGAGTGCAGAGACAATATCCATCGAGATTAATGTATCATTCCATAAAAGATTACAAGTAAAATCAGAAGCTGGGGTAATGTAAAAACCTGCGACATCCATTGCTTCACAAACTAAAATAACAAGAACATGAAGGTCATTCTCGAACAAGAATATACATTTGTTATTAGAAAAACGAATAGAACTTCCCAAAGGTCACCACATCATTTCACATGTCCACAGTTATTTTATTTATATTCCATTAATTCAAGGTATATTTTTTGCACCTTTATCAATTGTACATATATAAACAAAACAACTGTTTATTTCAATAAACTCGTATACAAGTCAGCCTCTTTCGAGAAAAAAAACATTTTCTAGAACCAATTACACCCGCGCATCATACGTCCTCGCTCGTTGTATATAAATAGACACGTACCCTGGAGCTGTCACATCGTTAGTTTTCTCAGCAACATGGCAATCCATAACAAATGTCCACTACTCAGAGCTATATTTGGCTGTGGAAGTTCATCCCAGCACGACTATCTAAGTCAGTCAGTAGATGTACCGTCGACGGAATTCCTGGAATATGACATGCAGACAATTCCACTGAATCCACCTTCGCAACGATTGAGGACTCGATATGTTGAATATTACATTCCGACACTGGAAATTATTCGAACGGCACGTGAATTATCATCAACACAATTTTTTTAACGTATTTAGAAAAAGAACTTCTTTTTTTTCTAAGATGACAGTCTTTTATTATTATTATTATTATTATTTCAGCTAAGTCAGAGGAAATTGACTTACTCAAACGAAATTTTGTACCGGTTACATTTGCATGAAGGCCTTGTTTTTTTCTTCGTTTGTATGGTAATCTTTTTCTATCAATAAATTGTTGTTCTTCTTTTTCTCGTAACTTTTGTTCACGTAAGAATTTCACCATATATTGAAACGCTTGGAAAGATGTGTGAATTGAACGAATATCGAATTCATTCTTATCGATACCCAGTTTATTTCCCAATCGTAATAGATCAGATCGTTTACGAAGAGTTACTAAAGAGGCGTGAACAGCAATTTGAAGTATATGATCATTAGGTGTACGAATTAGTTGATTGATCGCTTGTACATAAGATATTAATGGTTGAGATTCGGTAGATCGTTCCAACGGACGAGGATTTCGAACATGTTCAGAAGCTTCACGCCAAATACGTACAAGTTGAGCCATGCTCACATCAGTTGATACAGCTTCATAAACAATTGTCATGAGATCAAATAGATGTGCACGATTCAGGGCGGATCGGTCAGCACTTGTTAATTTTTTATATGCATCTAATCTGATCACTGGTAAACCGTTGCTTGTCACAGGTGATTTCGCTCGTCGGTCGTCTTTTCGATGAGATATTTCTGTTTTACTTTTCATTATATCATGGCAAACACGAACTAGATGTTCAATTCCAAGTGATTGTAATCGCAATCGATTTACTTCATCATTATCGTCGTCGCTACCATCATTTGCACGGTATTTCCATCGCCCATCGATAACCATTGATTTCAATGAAGTTGTACTTGATGTGTAATTTCGAGATGGGTTCATCGGTTGATGAGAAACTAATTTTCTTATAGTTCGATTATTATTATCTTCATCATCTTGTCGAGAAGATAATTGGTGCGATGTTCGAGTGGGAGTTGGTGATCGCATTCCTAATTCACTCAATGTTCGATAATTATCGACATTCAACGCTGATTGACGACTCTTTGGCGAACGAAGCATACTTTTTCGTATTTCTCAATAGATATAACACTGTTAAATTATCTTTCAAACTACCATTTGATATTAAGAAATGCTAGGTAACCAACCTCACGTAAATATGTGAACCAATGTAAATGGTAATAGATGTCGCCAGTGAGAGCTGTGTTGAAATGATAACTGTCACAGTTTCATAGAATTTGTAAGACTGGTATGAATTTAATATGTAGTTTTATTTGAGAAAGAATGAGAACGATTTTCACTGTTATTATGATAAATGAAGCAGAGGAAGAAGAAGAAAAAGAAATTTATTGTTTATCAACAACCTCTCGTCGAAGTTTTGCAGC
The DNA here is from genome assembly GCA_905250025.1 of Adineta ricciae. Lineage (NCBI taxonomy): Eukaryota > Metazoa > Rotifera > Eurotatoria > Adinetida > Adinetidae > Adineta > Adineta ricciae. The sequence goes on from CAJNOJ010000098.1 coordinate 59,357, forward strand.
CATTGCTCTTCGTTTTTCTAACTCATCGTTGGATATCTGTTGCTCCTTTTCCATTGCTTTTCTCGCCACATTCGCCGCTGATTGAGGTCGAGCATCGATTGTTTCATTTTCCAATTCTCGTGCACGTTCATGCCGTTGCTTACTAATGATTAAGTCACGTTGTTGTTTGAGAAAATTTTGTCGTGAAGACACCATAGATGCCGTTGTCTCATCATTGGCTGTACTAATGGTTAATTCACGTAGTTTTTCACGTAGAATATCCTCAGGGACAGAATCGATTGTCTCTGGCTCCTTCATTATCTAAAGAAGATAGATATGACATTCAATCCGTTGAAAACATCAATGAGTTACTTTAGACTCGCGCACTTCTCGTTGTCGACCGCCGGGTTGAACTTCAACATTGTCCCGTTGTTTTGAATTTGGTAAAACAGTCGATGCTGGACTTGCAGTTGTTGTTTTTGTTGCTGGTCTATTCGCTGCCGAAGTTGCTTGTAGAACTAATTGTAAAACTCGGTCATCGTTTGCATCCGATGGTTTTAAAATTCCGTGTTCTAACTGAAGATTGACCAGTGCTTGTAATTGAAGAATTAAATTTTTCCGTTTCATCATTTCTGTAAATAATTCAAAATCATCCGCAGAATACAATTGTTCATAAGACTCATTCATTGCTACGGATGAATTTCTTTGATAAATATTTTTCAGAGCATTCTTCTCGAGATTAAAATCATCACTAAGACTTGTTAACAATGAATCGACTAATCTTTGGTATTGCCTATAGATACTCTTTTGTTCAGTGAGCAACGATGATGATGGATGATTATCATCCTCATAATCAAAACAAGCGCAATGTGTATCGATAAATGTTTGAACTGGTGCTAACCATATTGATGAATGAACAAAATCATGAATGAGATCATTAATCCAACTTTCGTCCCCCGAAGCCATTTTGTAAATAAATCTGTGTTTTACTTTTATTTTTCTACTACCATAGACTGTGAGCATCGGTTGGAAACAACACCTGTTATCTCATGAACGCGTTTTCTCAAATAATTAGCGGCATCTATTTGGAAATGTTAAAATCGACAATTCAAATTGCGGCATGAAACGATTACAGTTAACTCGCACGAAAAGACATCACTGGCTCTTCCTTAAGATCAATTGAGTGGACAAATAAATGAAAATAAAGCTCACGATTCGATTCCATGTGGAAAACTGTATGGTTTTAGATTTATTCAGTAGCTGTTCCTGATGTCTGACAGTATAACTTTCTCATATCCTTGAAGAAGAAAAAAGAAAGCACTAATCTGTTTGATTGTCTAGTGACATCTTTTGAATTCGAGCTTTACGAAGATTTATTCTAATCGAATTATATATAAATCGAACGAACTAACTTTGTAAAGAAGAAAGAAACGTGCTTGTTGCTTGTGTTGCACATTTTATTTGTTATGCTATCAAAGGTTCATCGATTTATTAATACTAATCATGATCATTCTTACACGACTAATAATCGATTAACCTCATCACTTGATCGCATAGATCATATCACAAGTTCTGACGATGAAAACAATGGTATGTTCAAACGATTTGATCTGTAGGAAAAATTTTTCTTCTGTAATTCAAATAGTTTATACTCAAACTCTACTGTATATCGTTCATGTTGACGAGATTGAATCGACAACAGTCGATGGACAACAGTCAAATAAACCTATACGAAAAGTGTCGAAACGAACAACGGCTAGTTTTAATGAGCAACAGGAACAGCAGCAACAACGACATTTTCATACACCAAAATTGCCACCGTCAACACCACCATCATTTAGTTTTTCCAATCCATTTCGACGTTTAAATAGTTAGTAGTTCTAATTCATTGTTTCTTGTCATTATACAATTTTTCTTTGAAGATTTATTAAAAGCTGCTGATAAATCGACACAAAGTACATCGACACCGAACTTGAATGGTAAACTATTCGTGAACAATTTCACTGGTAATTCTTAATACGTCTTTGACCTTTAGTGACGCCATTGAGTTCATCGACGACGAAAAAGTCGTCGCTAAACAGTCAACTTCGTTCACAAAATCAACGAAGTACTGAACGATTTCCTCCACCACCACCAGAATTTTTCGCGGATCATTCGATGCCCACGAAAAACAAACAAATGATTATTCGCGCTAGTGGTCCTGGCCTAAAAGATGGATATGTTGATGATCACTGTAAGTGCATTTTGGTTTCTAATATGCGCTAAACAATTCGTTGTAATCGAAAGGCCATTTCGATTTGAATGCACGCGACGCTGAGTTACAAAAACTCGTCATTGCAATTGATGGTCCATCGAAAGCTGATATTCAAATTCAAATTGTCGAAACGGGAATCTATCGGGTGTACTATAAGTGTCAATTGCCTGGTATAGTAATACTCATCGATATAAACGAATTCTTTTCTTGTCTTTAGGTAATTATCATCTTTCGTTAACATACGATGGTCACCATATCGATAGATCACCTTATCATCTAATCTTACATACACGGCCATCTCAAGAACAAATCGTTCCGCCTGCTAATACTCCAGTACGTGCAAAAATTGAACCTGCTGAATTTTGTGTAAGACGAATGAATAGTTTTAGAACGTCTCGAGTCGTTTTTCAAAATCTTTAGGTAAATACTCCATGTATAGTCAATATTTATCCCGAAGTAGCTTGCAATGTCTTTCAAGCTTATGTACAAGCACCACAGGGAAATATTAATTTACCCATTATAGTCCATAAATCAGCAAAAACAGGTACGGTCGATCGAATATCAGAACGAAGAAGAGAACAACAAAAGCTTACATTTTATTTCGTTATTTAGAACGTTACGAAGTCTATTTTATCCCAAAGACTTGTGGTAATCATTGGCTAAACGTCAATCTCAATCATACACCAATTGTCGACAATCCTTATCGACTAGTAGTTCAATCGTGTGCTACTAAGAAGTCAATGCTGAACAGTAAAGAAGAACTTTTCCATGCCTACACAGGTGAGAATCACTGTGTGGTTAAGGTGTTGGATTAGAAATCTAATGGGATCTTCCTATGTAGGTTCGCATCCTACTTGTGGCGCTTGATTTTCTCCCATTCTGTTCTGAGCTTGCATAGAAAATGGAAAGAAGAAAGAGCATGGGCACAGAATGTTCTGTAAATGCAACTTATTTTTATTTAGGTGAATTGAGTCAATTTTTCGTATCGAAATCACCCTCATCGAAAACCGGACCATTTTCTGTGGGCATCAGTGGACCATCAACAGTTTTTCTCGATGCAAATGAAACTGAATATGGCTATGAGGTAACAGATATTCTCCTCGGAAAATAAGCAGCTTATTGTTCATTTAGTTTCATTACAAACCGATTCGATCCGGGAAATATTTAATTGCGATGAAAACTGCTGGTAATCATATTCAAGGAAGTCCATTCCTTTGCCGTGTTTATGGTAATTAGCATAAAAAAATCATGATACTTCTCCCTGAAAACTATCCTTTTAGATAAGGCCAATGATACTCTACTAGCAAGTCCTTCGAGATTACATCAAAGTACTACTCCGACTGAACTCGAGATTATTCGTTCGTCAATGACTGGTAAAGCTTCTCAAATATGTGTTTTTGGTGCAGGTTTATACGAAGCCAAAAAGCAACACAAAGCAACGTTTAAAATCGATGCAAGTCAAGCAGGTTAAACTGAAAGAAAAACGGCAGCATTTCATTCCTCGTTAACAACGTTTTATTTAGGTCCAGGTTTACTTTCAGTTGGCCTATACTCACCGCTCGGAGTATGCGAACGTCTTGTAATTAAACGTATTATTCCATCGTCACCTGGTTTTATTTATAAAGTTTCTTATCGAGTGCGAACACGTGGTCAATACATGTTAACAATTGTTTATGGAGCCGATATGGAACATGTGCCTGGTAGTCCTTACCTTGTTCTCGTTGAGTAAAACGAATTTCAAACGATGCATTTCACGTTCTTATTGTTATTTTGTTGTTTTTATGTGCATTAAATGTGACTTATTTGTTTTTCATTTGAACGTTCTTTCGATTGTAATGAAACAGTGTGCGTGCGTGTGAATTGCAAAAAACATGAAAAAGATTGATGCAGAATAAATGAAAAAGTGAATGAAAACAGGATTCGTCGCTTTTAATAGATGACTCTTGAGAACAAACACAAAAAGAAATATTTCTCATGTTTTCAGTTGTTAAGTTTCACTAACAACAGTTTTGTGTTAAGTCAACGAATTTGAATAGCAAACAAAATTCATTCTCTAGAACCAATTTCAATGAGTAACTACAATCCAAAAACTCCGATGCAAACAGCAAGACCAAAAAATGAACATTTCTATACAAAATTTCAAGTTCATTATGCAGGTGACATCCATGAAATCGTTTTGAAGACTAATCAAGAACCAACATGTGGTGATCTAGCAAAAGCTTTACAGCAAACATATCGTGTTCCAATGGATAAACAAATGGTGTACTATCGTGGCCAGCCACTTCATCATCATAGTCCTAGTGGTTATGAACGTCCTCTAGCAAGATATGGCATGTTTTCGGGAAATTTAATTCGCTTGGTTGGTAAACGCGGATTGATTTAAGCGAATGAATACGTATTTTTATTCAGACAGAAAAACACCTATTTATCCCGATTTTTTTTTCGTTTGGAATGAAAATAAATAACTTAATAAATATGGAAGACACCGAAAAGGAAAAATATTCTTATGTACGTAGATTCGTTGTCGAAGAAGAAGCATTCTCTGATGGACGTATTGAAACAACTGATGCATCACATTGTAATAGACGAGCAATGGATGGATCTGATTTAGCACCTATTCAACGAATAGAAGTAGGGTTCTTCGTTTTTTTTATTAGTAGCAAATCAAAAGAAAAACTACCTTCAATAAATTCTTCACGTGTCAATTTCCCATCATGATCAGTATCAAATATGTTGAAAATCTAATCGAAACAACATACAATGACTGAAGATTACCTATTCGATTTTACCTTGTCAGTTCGTTTTTCCGGTGTTGACTCATCTTCTGGCATTTGCATAATAGTTCCAACCATTTGATAGATTGCCTAGAAAAATAACTTTAATCGAAATCTTTTCAGATCCGTTCAAATCAACTTACAGTAACAATTTCGAGCATTTCATCTTTCGTTATAAATCCATCACCATTTGTATCATAAAGACCGAACGCCCAATTTAATTTTTGTTCGAGATTTCCCTTTGATGTGATACTCAATGCAGTGAGAAATTCTCGAAATGATATTCGTTGATTACGATCAGCATCAAAACGTCGAAAAACATGTTCAGCAAAAGCTGATGAATTACCTGCTGGAAATACTTGAGCATAGATTTTTTTAAACTCATCCGATGTTAATTGTCCACTTGGACAATCCTTATGAAAACATTTGTACCAGTCTTCTGTGAAATTCAAATAAGGCAAGTTTTTCTTTAAATCGAATCTGTGTTACATACGAATTTCAGTATCAGTAAATGTAGTTAGATGACGGAAATAATCGAGATCCGCTTGTCGAAGTTTACCAGGAGGTTTATTACCCATTGAAAAACAAATCTACTTTTACAGATTCACATTCGTTCTCAGCAAAATTGAAATATACAATCAGGAGAAATTATCGAATTGAATAAAGAACAAATGATATGATAATATCGTAGAACGCAGTGCACTCTGTCTTATTTTCCTATTGGTTACTCACATCAACCAGTTAAGATTATGTTTATTTTTTTCTATAGTGGTTAAATCGAATGTGTACATATAGCATGTAGTCGCAGGATTGTATCTTTCATAAATTCCTTTTTTTCTAGATATCTATTAAGATGGTCGAAGATATGAAAGCAGATGAGAAGAACGAGCCCAAGGCTCCTCTTCTGTCAGCTAAATTATCGTACCCGACACGTCCCTATGTCGCTCAAATGCCTGCATTGATGCGTCTTATTGGTCATTACACTGATGCTGGTCGACCGATGCCAGCACCTGGTTCACCTCAAGCTGAAACAGCTCTTCGTAGTTATCAAGAGGATGAACAAGAACAGAAACTTGTTTATAATCAGGATACTCAACCAATCGAAAAAGTCAATCCATTTGTTCGTTGGCATCGACGATGGTATCGTAGTAAAATCGTTGAGCCAACACCAGTAGTCGGTGCATTATATTCATCATATAATATGGCTCTTGAACCTTGGGCTATGGGTCTTGGTGATAATGCTTGTACCAAATTATTCAAACAGTATCGAATGTGCACTCATATGGTCAGTAGTTTTTGAACAATCCTATGTCCTGATCGAGTGCTATTCAAAATATGTTCTTTTTCATTGATAGATGCCGAGTACTCGCCGTTCTTTATGCGAAGATGAAAGAGAAGATGTTCGTGAATGTCTCCATGGACAGAAACGAGTAAGTATACATATCAAATATGAAAAGAATACATTCTATACACTTTTCTTTTATTTAGTTTCTTCGTCAACAATACATGTATCAACACCGGTAAGTAACGCCTCTTTTTGTTGAACATGGATTATACTGAATTATGCATTTTTCATTGACAGTGTTAAGAAAAGCCTTCCATTTCCAGAAGATCCGATCATCGACGGTTATAATTGGCCTTCATTTAAATATTTGAACTAAACCATTTTTCTCTTCTCTCTTTTATTTTCATCTTTCATCCTATCCTCTTCATTTTGTACTTAGTTTTTGTTTTCTCTCTTCCTCTCCATCAAATAAACTACCAAAAGTCCTTTTAATTGCTATCATTGCAAAAATATTCTTCGTCATTTATAGAATATAATTATGGTATCATTGATACTCAAACAAGCCCTTCAACGAACATGTAGTTTTAGTCGATCAACTTTTCGATATGCCTCTTCATCGCCCGTTGTTCAACGACATATTATTCAAGAAGATGGTAACGTTCTTTCTTATAACATCAAATCTTGCTATTGTTGCTTTACTCGTGAATTCGACAGATGTGACACGACCAAGAAACGATAATAACAGTACACCGATCACACCAGATGACCCAATGAATCACGATGATTATTTCAATGTCCGTTCAATGGTCACACTCGAAGATCTTTTCAAGTAGGTATGTTTAAGTGCACCTCTGTATGACTGACTTTCCTTCGTACTTTAGAAATCGCGCACATTATGGTCATGTCACTGGAATGAGAAATCCTTGGATGTCTCAGTACATCTATGGCCATCGACTAGATGTGGATATCATCGATTTAGACAAAACGTTACCAATGCTTCATTCAGCATTGAACTTTCTTGCCCATATTGCTTATCGTCAAGGTATTATTTTGTTTCTCACACGGTATCCAGCTCATGTACCGTTGGTTGAACGCGCCGCACGTGATTGTGGTGAATATGCACATTGTCGAACATGGGATCACCCATTTACGAACACCCAAACATTATTCGGATATGATATTCGTCTACCAGATGTATGCATCTTCACTCATACATTGGCACCACCAAATCAACTCCATCCAGCCATAAGCGATTCAAATAAACTGTTAATACCAACGATTGCATTGTGCGACACAGACTGTAATCCAAACATTATCACATATCCAGTTCCAAGCAATGATGATACAACGAAACTAGTTGAATTCTATTTGACATTGTTTCAGCAAGCCATCATGGCTGGAAAAGAGAAAAGACGTGAAAAGGATTCGTCTAATTAGTTAAAAATAAAAACGAAATACATCTTGTATCTATTGTTTTCTTTTGATTAAGAAATCAGATTAAAAAATGACGAAGAAAAAGTTCTTGATAGTTAACATAACAAACAAAGATCGTCAGACACTCGTCACAGTTATATCTTCTGGTAGAACATTGGATTAAACTCATTTTCTCACGCAGCAGTCGATGAACATGCGCTTTCCTGTATTCGTTGAGCGTTTAATGTGTCGACGTTTTGTACAAATCGCTCTGTAGCATCATTAATTATCTTTATTCGCTTTTCTATACGAAACAAAAAATTGAATTCATCCGATTTCAATCGATTATGAAGAAGGGGAAATGGAACGAACAATGACTTTGTCATAAAAATCAAGAGCATTTACCTTTCGTTGAATGTCTGAATACATCGAATAATGCATATCGATCAATTTCGTTGTTTGTCATGCGACTCCCCCAGTGATGAATAAAAATACCATAGCAAATGATTTCATTGATGTCTTTACCGTTTAAATGAATGAATTGTCAAACAATTATATCTATGCGAGGTTATTGGAAAAAAAAAACTTTTTCAATTTTTTCAGTATTGTGAGTGATGTTCTCGAGCAACGTTATAGTCTCTCCTTCATCCCCCTTTTTATACAGCTCAATATCGTTTCTGTGCTCTATCATCACTGCACTGTCAGTGAATACAATGATCACAGTATTTTTCACATCTAAGTAAAAAGACACCAATAGATGAGTCTGACTGATCCAACACAATCGTTTAGTTGATGAATTCCAACAGGTAAATAGTCATTACCTAATTTTGAAAGCAATGAAAGGATTGATTGCGCTATAGCTTTGTCGCATTTTTCGTACACCGAGTTTCACATTTGAACTCGTCATTCTCTTCAGCTTCTTCTCGATGATGACATACAAAAACATTTGAAAACCTAGGCACTGCACTTGTTTATGCTGTATATGTCTGTAGAAAATTGCCATTAACTTAATAAATTCTTTCATTATATAAGACGATAATTCCGCTGGATTACTGGCGAAACAACAATGTATTCGACTTGGATTGATTCAAATGGTGATAAAATGATTTCCAAGAATGATTTCAATTTTAATTTCCTCGACTGAAAGGAGAGTCATACGAAAAAAAATAGTTTGTATGTTTGTCTGTTTCTGTCAGGGTCAGAGGTCAAAAAAAACATTTTTTTCGAAAATGCTCACAACTTCATGAAACATCGTTTGGGAGGACTCCTGAAGCTCGAGGTTGGCTGAAGGAGGGGTGAAGGGGCAGGGACGTGACAGAAATGAAGAAAACATCTCATCCACGCCTGAGAGGAGGGCTACATGGAAGAGTTGATTACGAAAAAGTAAAAACATACTCGGTTGACTGTCGCATACCAAAGGCCAGTAATCCAAAAACACATTCATTCACAAATTACATACTGGAGAGCAATCTTAAATGCTGACCTTCGATATATTGAAACTTTTTGTAGGCCTGGCCTTTAAGCTTTTTAATTAAGGAGATAGTCTCAAATGTTCGGACGCGGATAATTTTATCTATGAGATGCTGAGGGAATGCTAATTAATTTTCGATACTTTTTAGTGGCACACGGGTAATTATCTGATATATAGGGATAGCTTTGGAGCGGCGAGTTGTGAGTGGCGCCTGGTAATCTAGCCAGTTACCAAAGTATCAACAATCCGACACGTTCGAATGCGAAATATATACAGAGTCTCATTTGGTCTCACTGAAATTATCTTTCTTTTAGAAAAAGGAGGACATGTTTAAAGGTGCAAGTCCATAATAGTCATTTATAGACGTTGGTGAAGTTAGCACCATATTCGAGTAAAAGCTTTCCATATTCGTTTAGGAATGCGTTCCAACCGTTCCAATCAGCGTTCCAAGTAGAACTCGGCGAGCTCTATCTAATGGTGTATTTATATTTTCCATAGTTCAAACGATGGTTAAAAAAATTAAAAAATACTTCATTTTTTTACTAAAATGCTGGCACCATATTCGAGTAAAAGCTTTCCATATTCGTTCNGAACTCGGCGAGCTCTATCTAATGGTGTATTTATATTTTCCATAGTTCAAACGATGGTTAAAAAAATTAAAAAATACTTCATTTTTTTACTAAAATGCTGGCACCATATTCGAGTAAAAGCTTTCCATATTCGTTCAGGAATGCGTTCCAACCGTTCCAAACAGTGTTCCACGTAGAACTCAACGAGCTCTATCTAGTGGTATGCTCAGTTTCCCCCATAACTCGAGTTTTTATTTTTAGGCTTCTAATAACGGCAGTACTGATCCAAAAAACCAAAGTTGGGACTAGGTCGCGACTGAGCATACCACTAGATAGAGCTCGCTGAGTTCTACTTGGAACGCTGTTTGGAACCGTTGGAACGCATTCTTGAACGAATATGGAAAGCTTTTACTCGAATATGGTGCTAATTTCACCGACGTCATTTATAGCGAACTTCTGCTTCCTGTGAAGAGTAATTATCAGTCAGGAATATAGAATAATTAAAAGCAACACAAGTAGTCCTTTGACTCTTTTGAAGACTGTGAGGCGAATGAAGATCAGTCTCTGGGGACCCTTTCAAAGGTTATACTTCTGTCTTTTTTTTTCATAGAACGCACATAAGACTATTTTATTTTCAGTCAGTGGTTCAGTCGAGGGCATAGCGAGTCTGCCTCTGTTAGGAACCGTAACGAGCCAAGAAGGAAGAAAACTGTGAACGGGACTTCACGAAGAGTTGTATGAAAACCTTTATTGACCAAAAAATGAAAGGAAGAAAAAAAAAGAAAAACAACAACAGGAAGAAAGAACGAGAGCCTAAACGAAGGATCGTCCATCTATTTAATATAGATGGCGATTCTGACAGTCTCGACGAACGTTACTAGTATTTAAAATAATTTATAAATGTTTGGTTTTTTCATTAATAATCTTTTCGCTTAATTCCCATAATTCTCGTGCTTTTTTCGAATCATAAGCAATTGAACTTGGTTGGGCTACTCGACAATTAGAATGATATTTTCCAGGTTGAGCTTCATCTGATAAAGCACAATACAAAGTTGTCATTGCTCCTTGACGTATAGATTTAGAAATTATTTTTGAAAGAAGCGATATAATTAACATCTTATAAGATTTGTTATCACGACTTAAGCCTGTTGTTCTAACTCCACCAGGATGAAGTGAATAAGCTTTAATACCTTGATTGCCATAACGTCTTTGTAATTCATTTACATGTAGAATATTCGCTAATTTTGACTCAGAAACAGCTCGAAAAGGATCATATGAATTACTATGAATAAAATCAGTATTTTCTTTAGCATAAACATGTCCTTGACTGCTGACATTAACAATACGTCCATTTGATTTGATTAATAATGGTAGAAGAAGTTGAGTTAAATAAAAATGACCAACTAAATAAAAACATACGAATATAAATATCTCATTAAATGATATAACATACTATGATTTGTTCCAAAAGTACTTTCTAATCCATCTTTAGTAAATTCTTTATGTTCTTTGATAACACCAGCATTATTAATTAAAATATCAACTTTATCAATTTTTTCAGCGAACGCTTTTACACTTGCTAAATCAGTTAAATCTAAATTATAACCAATAACATTTCCATTTGATTCTTTACTTAATTCTTGAGCAACACGTTCTGCTCGCATTTGATTACGTATACCAACAATAACACGCGCATGAAGTTTAGCTAATTCAATTGCTGTCATTCGACCAATTCCAGAAGCGGCACCAGTAACAATAACAGTTTGATTATTTAAATTCTTTGTCGATGTATATGAATGACCAGATCTTAATCGTTCATTTATTATTCGAAAGATAAAAATTTGAATAATTATATAAATGAATGTATAAGTCCCTGAATGAACAAAAAATATTATAAATATGAATAATAATATATTTCCGAAGACAAATAGTGCTGATTTAGTCTCTGGTTCTTTTAATGCAATTTTCAATGAAAAAGCCATTTGACGTATAATAGTTCTTTATTCAACAAAGACAAAGAATATGAACGATAAATTAGTCATATGTTTGGTAAGTAGAATACACCACTGAGTTGCCAGTGAAAATATAAGCTTGTTATAGAGGACGCTAATAAAAATTTTTGACATAACGTAGAATGTCTTAACGTCCATGACTTGTTCTATGATTTATTCGTTCTGATATACTTTTCAAATCTGATCTTACTGACTCTAAATAGAATTTTACAACTATAATTAACTAAAAGCAAAATATTCCGTATTTCCCAAGATTAAGAGTCATTGTTAAAGAAGATGTATTTATGAATGAAGAATAGGTCCTCATTCACATTTTCTGTTCGATTAGAACGATCTAGGTTATAACGTTAATGTTGATGTACCAGTCACATATTGAATCGTTTCCTCCATAAAATTATTTAACAACAAACATATTAACTTTTCATATTTACTTATTCAATGAATTTTACGTCTCTGGAAAGTTTTTTTGAGTATAACTGTTATTAAATGCATCCCGATGATAATGATATATGACAGTGCATTTTGATGCATCATTAAGGAGACTTTATCTTTCATTCTGATGGATTATTTAGTCTTTCAATGTAAAAAAAACAGTCTGGAATCCAGACTCTGGAGGTTATACATAATTAAAGCGTTATATTTTTTGTAAGATACATGACATGAAATCGTTAACATAAAATATGTATGAACTCAATGATAATGAAGAATCGATTTATTTTTGAGTAAACTATAGAATGAAAAATTTTATTGCGCATCTCGAAAATAAGCGCAGGAATTCCTTTTTTTATGAGTTAAAGTTTTGACGAAATGAGCCATCGAAATTTTATTCTTATTCACAGTATAAAGGAGAAAACGATATATACAAAACTTGACAAGGTGAAACAACGAGTAGTCATCCTATTCCGCGAAAATACATATTTGGGCATGTCCATGTAAAGTGACACTTCGCTGATTAAGTTTTGAAAACTTGCTTTTCGATAACAGCGTTTCTAAACACTGTTTCAGATGTAGTTTTTAGCGCTGATTACGAATCTGACGTCTATTTTGTTCGTAGCCGACTTTTTTCTCTAAGAAAATATTTTTTCAGCTTTTTGAGAATCGTATTTTGGGTTGTCTCAGCAAAAAATTTTCTTAAAACATGTTCTTTTACATGTCATTCGATGCAAAATTTAATTCTCTACAAAATGACATATTAAGGTTTGGGTTTTGTAGCAAAAGGCGGTTCGTGAGCTCCTTACAAGTTCTCGACTTGTTGCTTCTAATATGAGCTTCTACATGAATATACTGATTGCATTTCCAGATATAAGTCATCCCAGCACCGAGTAGACTTACACTTTAAAAAATCACTTCATTCTAAGCATCTTAAGGGTGTGAAAAATGATCAGCAAAAAACTGTGTCACAACGTTACGTTTGTATGTCGTATTTTCTGTACGAAATAAAACAGTGAGAAGAAAATCTTTCTTAGCAACACAAAGTCCTTTGAAAGCTCTACAAAACACTGCTTTGTTATATTTAATTTGAATAGTATCTTATGAAAGAGTTAACAACGAAAATGATGTACTGCAAGATCAGGGTCCTTTTATGTCACGCGACCCTAAAATAATCGCAGAAATACAAGAGCTCAACCAAAATCTTTGATTTTTTTATCATTGATAGACTTTAACGAGCTGCATTTACAAGTGTTTGAACGGGATCCGTAACTTTTATAGTCTTCGAAAAAATCGAAAAATACTTTGTCAAAATTTCACAACGTTACGTTTAGACAAGCCCTACATTGGTGAAATATTAGGCAAAGTTGCTTTGTCGCCTATTACGTTCCACCAGCTACTGCCAATAGAAGTACGTAAATTCTGTATGACATCGTTCGTACTACCGTTATACTTCACAAACGTATATCTAGATCATTGTACCTTGTCAATGTTTTGGCCTTTTGATTTGCCCATATTCGAAGAAATTCCTCCATTCTTTGAATCATTTTTTGCAACAAAAATTAGAATTGGTCGTTATTTGAATATATATCATGTCACAAAAACATATCAATTTTAAAGCATCCAATAGATAACTAATATATTTCAAAAATGAATTTATAAAGAACACAACTAATAGATTTTTCATGGAAATTAGTGATTTTTTAATCTGCAACTGATAGAAAATGAGTGCGTATTGTTAGGTAATATGGCAGAGATAAATCAACGCGATACTAAAAGCTGCTTATAACTCTAGTCAGCCGTTCCATCACCGATAGCTCAACTTTCTCGATTCTTATGATAAACGAATGTTTGTTTCTCTTGCCCACAGGCACAGTGATCACTTTGACGAAACCTTGTATTATCATTACACATTCATACTACATGTTGAGTAAAGCTATTTCTATTCGATTAATATCAAGGAATATTTCCATAGTATAGTTGTGAACTTATGATACACCAGAAACGACTATTACATCAGTGTTCATCAAGGAGAAATCCGACGAGACACATTTTTAAATGATGAAATTTACTTTTGAGAAATATAACTATTACATCATGAGACTATGCATCAACACAAAATCTTTGTTAAAATTTTCCAACTGACAGAATCCTTGTTTATCCATCGTAAGTAAATGATTATACCATTTAAAATACGTCCGTAGAACATATTTATATAACTTCGAGTGTTCTCTGATATAATGACGCAGTGCCATCGCGAATTGATTATGCTTTCGAGTTTTTGATCGTTAATTATTGCAATAGTCTACAGAGTGCTACTTGCCAAAAGAGGATAACAACTTAAATACTGTGCTATACTTTAAAGACATTTATATATATATATATATATATTTAATAACTTATATCAAGAGATACTTCTAGTTACTAGTACCCAGGTTCAAGTGGATACATCGAAACTGATCGATTCCGTTGAATTTGGATGAGTTCATAACCACAGCATTCCGCTTCGATTTCCGTCGGATAAGTGCCGATCGGTTCCCGTTAGTTCCGGCAGTCGAATCAATTAATCTAGGTATATCTGAAGACAATTCTTTTTATTGTTGAACATGCTTTTGTGAATGAATGAAATCAAGATAAAAAAAGAAAAAAAATTATACCTCTTCGATATTTGACTTTACAGATATATTGCTTGGTATAGAGTCTGATATTCATCAATTTCTTTTACACTTAATTCTGCCATATTTTTTATAAAATGTTTATTTACATGACGCAGGTCGAACGATCCGGCACGGAAACGGCCGGTTCCGCCCGAAAATGGTCAGTTTCCTCCGGGACTTGGTCGAAAATTCATGGAATCCTACTTCAGAAACCATCGTCCTGGAGAACAGCTCTCTATTTTGCTTATCCTTCATAAAAGAGAAAAGAACAAAAAGTATTAAAGTACTACTTCATTTTTCAAATATTTACAGCAAAAACAAAAGCTTTCAGCGCAATCCCTAACGGGATTAAAAATGTAAAACACGATCCAGCCAGACAAACTTTGAACACATAGAATGCTCAATTTATTTCCCAGTCTGCATTCTCATTTATCTAAACTTAAGCTGTTGAAAGCAACATATCATTATCAATAGCGATGTCTGCTGCCTTTTAAGAAATTTTTGCTTCATCGGTCACAATATGTGATCCTTCTTATCGTGCTTCCATTAACCGATCTCGATCTGGAACGCGAACTACACGTGTCGATGTAATGAAGTTGAGAACGAACCTGTCTGTGAGACAATGATACACAGTTCATCTGCCTTTTCCTCTATAAACCTCTATCTCTCCCTCCCCCTCTCTCTCTTTCTTCATTTTTTATGTGTCCACTTTTACAGATATCAATGAATAACGGTATCGGCCTGTCGGTAACAGTCTGTGACATGATCTTTGGGCTTGTTTATAAGGGTATTTGACCGGATTTTGGGCCTGTCTGTGATAGGGTTTTCCCAGCGTCTGTAACGTCTGTGGAGGGGATCCAAATTTCTGCCCCTACACACTTCAACAGTCTCTTTCAGATAGTGTTTCACAAAAAACAGTATCATTTTCTGTCAGTTCTCGTCGAGCTTGACATCTTTTCTATGCTCTGATACGCATACACATATAATTCTCTTTCTCGTAGAGAAGAGTCTTACAAGGATAAATTGTCTA
The DNA here is from genome assembly GCA_905250025.1 of Adineta ricciae. Lineage (NCBI taxonomy): Eukaryota > Metazoa > Rotifera > Eurotatoria > Adinetida > Adinetidae > Adineta > Adineta ricciae. The sequence goes on from CAJNOJ010000098.1 coordinate 75,230, forward strand.
CTTGCTTGTTTGTATGTCCGCAGGGTCAAAAAAACATCGAAAATCGATTTTTCGGGAAAGATATTTCCAGAGGTACTTCATTGCGGAGACTTCGAATCTGATGTTCGTTCTTCGAATTTTTTATAAAAAAATTTGTTTCTAAAAATTGACCAAAGGGTTTTTTGAGAGTTACAAAAAAAATTTGAAACAAAGGGTACCCATTCTCGGAAAAAAACATGTATAACCATATGATATCGGATATAGTCAAATGTATAAGTATGGTAAATGAAATATTCTCGTCAGTCTCTTGTGATCTAATAGTTAATTATTGACCTTCATAAACGAACTCTGAAGTAACGTAGCTGTTGTCACATACACTCAATAATGCATTAAAACTATGACATCTGAAATCAAGATTTCTACGACAAAGAGCTGAGCGAGTCTAATGACGAGCGTTACCTGTTGTTATCAGCGGAACCAAATCGTGGAAAATAATTCTAGTAAGAGAGAATATGAATGCGCATCAATTAAGCAATAAAATAGATTTTCAGACAAATTATATGAGCAATATGTATTTCAGTAAAAGAAAACCGATGCTGAATAACTAGAGCCATGTAGTTCCATTCGTTTCATAATTTATTGCAGAAAGCACAGAGTAAAATCCTATGGAACGATACAACATATACCACGCGTATTACATAAAATACTATCCTCCACAGCCAAATAATAAATCGGGTACTATTTTTGCTCTTCGTTGTAAATGCTCGCATATGTATGACATGGTTATTGTATTGTAAGAAACTAATCGGTAGTTATCTGTTAACAGAACTACGAGTGTTTTAAAGTAAGATATTACAGCGTTCTTGTAGATTTGATGATTGTCCTTAAAGCCATCTGTTTATGGGCATATCGAAAAGCGGCTTCGCTTTTCCAATAAGCTAAACGTCTTGTTTTCGAAGTTTTCCCACGTTTTCTTATTTACTAAAAAGCCATGGGGTAATTAATTCATCAAAATGAATTCACAACCAATTGTTAGAGCACCTCAGTGAGGGAGTTGGCATTCTATTTATGTAAAAGATGCTGAGTGTTCTGGCTCACTCTTCAACACAAAAAACAGATATATATGTTAGGAGTGGCAAGTTAACGTCACCCCTGCGGTAAATCGTAGCTCAATTTTATATTTTGTGGCTTCAAAAAGAAATAAAAGATCATGTGACTAGTTTTTCAGGTTGACAAACGATCATTTTTTCTTGTTTCTTTTATCTATCATCGAATAAAACTTAGGAATAACGAAACGAACACACTGAGAGAGCGAGATGCTGCATGAAGCTCTCAGCAAACTATATCGTGAAACTTTTTACAGTCATGTGTTTTTTTTACTGAAAAAAGTCAAATAGTGCAAATCAATCAGTGAAAACTGACTGGTTAGTATTTAGCGTTCTTGAAAACAAAATTTACATAATCAAAATAAATCTCTAATGTAAGCTGTAGAGTTTTTTATCTTCCACTATACTTTTTAGCTAAAAAGATTAATTTAGAGGTGTCCATTTCTTTTGAAGAAAATCGAATCGGCTTGCAAAAGAGTCAAAGGCATAAAAGATTTCCTACTTTTAATTCTTAAAACTTCTATTTTAAATGTCAAAACAGAATTCAATGAGCATGTGTATTCTAACGCCATCTTTCTGCGCGCGTCAACAATTCGTAACTGTTGAAATGATTACACGTCATTTGTTCTCGTCAAAAATATATATAAATACATCACCACCATGAGTTACTATTCATAACGAACAAAGTCAAACAGTTTTCATCGCTTCACGTCTCTACGGTACGGTCTGCTGCACATTTGAAATACGACATGCACACATTTTCCACATTACCCGTCGAACTTGTTTATCGAATTATGGATCATCAAAATGAGCAGACGCTATTTTGTTCAATGCAAAATATTTCCCGACGGCTCAACAAGATCCTGAACACCTATGAGCGATATCGAGTAAGTTCACTTGCCACCTTAACACTCTCGTCGGCTGTGCTACACATAAGCCTAATGATATTTCACGCCGTAAATTTCCTCATGGGAAGAGGTAGAGTAATCTCATAATCCATAAACAATTTGATCGAATAAGACAATCACAGTGCGAATTCATATAAAATCAAGCATTCCTCCACTATCTCGCCTTTCTGATATGTCTGTTGAACTATTGGATCCAGAAGTGCATCAACTATCACTTTTGATGACACTTTTCAAATGCAGCGAACTGACATTGACAATTTCTGGACCTACGCCTATATTCATTCTCATTATCATCCACACCTAATCCAACTCCCACATATCACAAGAGTAGGATGTCAATTTCATTGGAGGGCGCCCTAAAAAGAGATATCTTGGTACAATCACTAACTATTAATAATTATATCTTACTGTTTTCAATCGATCAGCTCACGGTAATCTCCTGTCCATTTTGCCAACACAGCACATCTTCTCTGAACGCAGTCTTTCCTGCGCCACAACTAACATCATCATCCACACAAAAAAACTGATATCTAGATCCAACTCCTCTCTAAAAAATCGTCCCCAAACATGAGTATTTCATATCACTCATATACAATCAGAAATGTAATCAAAGGTTCTCTTTGCTACTTGTCCTTTTCATAATATATTGCTTTCATGTAGACACTCACCGCACTATATCTCGACGCTAACAGAACCGCTGCTGAAGGAGTACAACACCTTGCGGATGTGTTGCGAAAGAACACGGTAATATCGATTTCATTGCACGGAAGTTGAAGCACTCAGTCTCTCTCACACCTACAGACACTCATCATACTAACCCTCCGATATGACGGAATCGATGATAAAGGAGCACAACACCTTGCGGATGCGTTGCGAACGAACACGGTAATGCTGATCGCATTTGACAGAAGGCGAAGTACTTAGTGTCTCTCACACCTACAGACACTCACCATACTAGATCTCGGCAGTAACGGAATCGGTGCTGAAGGAGCAGAACACATTGCGGATGCGTTACGAACGAACGCGGTAATGCTGATCGCATTTGACAGAAGGCGAAGTACTTAGTGTCTCTCACACCTACAGACACTCACCGCACTAGATCTCGGCAATAACGAAATCGATGATAAAGGAGCACAACACATTGCGGATGCGTTGCGAACGAACGCGGTAATATTGACCTGATTTCATGGAAGGTGAAGAACTCAGTCTCTATCACACCTGCAGACACTCACCACACTAAACCTCTATCGGAACAAAATCGGTGCTGAAGGAGCACAACACCTTGCGGATGCGTTGCGAACGAACACGGTAATATCGATCTCATTGCACGGAAGTTGAAGCACTCAGTCTCTCTCACACTTACAGACACTCACCAGACTAACCCTCCGATATGACGGAATCGGTGATAAAGGAGCACAACACCTTGCGGATGCGTTGCGAACGAACACGGTAATATTGATCTCATTTCAGAGAAGATGAAGAACTCAGTCTCTCTCACGCCTGCAGACACTCACCGCACTAAACCTAAATGGTAACAGAATCGGTGATAAAGGAGCAGAACACATCGTGGATGCGTTGCGAACGAACACGGTAATATCGATCTCATTTCGTGGAAGGTGATGTAGTCAGTCTCTCTCACACTTACAGACACTCACCTCACTGGAACTCGGCAATAACGAAATCAGTGCTGAAGGAGCACAACTCATTGCGGACGCCTTGCGGAGAAATGTAGTAAGACTGATGCTTTGCTGGAACAAAATTTGGAATATCTCATTTATCTAATTCTTACAGCGCCAATATGGTGTAGATCTTGCGCTGAATGGAATGGGAAAACAAGTGATAGTTGATCTGATGGCTTTTCTCGTAGAAACGATGTTTTTCGCTTGAGTACTTCGTGGATATCATTCGGTGTGTGATTTGGGTGACATTGAGAGAAAGTAAATGAATTAAAAATGAATTGTGTTGTGAGAAGTTGATGTGACCTGAACGAGAATGCTTTTTGTGGTGGGAAAATATGTGTGTAATAGTGGAAGTGAATGCTTTCGTTAGGAAGGTGTAGCAGAGGAGTGTTTGATGGAAGAGGTGCCATGGTAGGGTGCGTTTATGAGGGGTTCTCTTGGATTGAAATTTGTTTGTGAAAGTGTGTGATTGACAAGATAAGATTACTGCGGACTGCTCGAGTATATTGGAGATATCGCAGAATTGAACCGATAGGAGTACGGCAGGTATGCATTTTACATGTCAGTTCTGGTAAAGGCAAGGTGATCAGACTATGGTATATTGAATGAGAGTGGTGATTCATTAGTGTCGAGCTTTTTTATGTTTGATTCTAGAGCCTAAATGTATTGGGAGCTTGATAATGAAGTGATATGTTTGTTTGTAATTTGTTTTTGGAGAGGATAGTATGTATCCGTTATCTATGAATTCTGTGGTGCATTGGAAAGAAACAATGTAGTATAAAGTGACTAAAATGGCACAGTGAAGAGAGAATGGTCAAAAAGTAGCGCACCAAAACGCGCTGTTAGACTAATCATTTCCCTCGATCAGCGTAGTCCGAGAAGAAGCTATTTTGTCGATTATGATCAGCTCCATTCACTCTCAGTGTTGATCCACAGGAAAATATCAGGGAAGTATTTGTTGTAACATTTTATCGAGGAAAAAGCAGTGGAGCATACTCTCGAACTTGTTTGTATATTACTCTGATAACAGGGTTTTTCGTTTATGGCTTGCTTACATGTAAAATTTATACACTGCTTGAAACGATAGCAAATTGGAGGCCGTAAGAAAAGCGGAGGATAACCAGCTTGACAAATTTTCTCAATCAGATTCGGACTGGTACATTTGGTGTCTAATGATAGGCAGCTATTGTACCCTTGCTCTAAGATCTATTTTTCGAATGATGACAAAACTGAAATCAGTTAGCTATGCATTATTCAACATCATAGCCTGTGCGCTGAGATATGATATATTCGTAGCATCCCTTAACATTACACTGTAAGAGAACGTAGATTTCGTTTGATTTGAGTACCTGTCTTTGAGTTCTCTGCACGTATCGGTGATTGAAACCTCGCACGAAATGATGATCATTGAAGAGAAGTGGATTTTGGCTATCAGAAGTCACTCCAAACTGATCTTGTGTCTGTAGTGTTGCTAGGTTTTGAGATGTATCTGAAATGGTATGTATATACACCGCCTTTTTGCAAAAGATTAACAGTACTTAGTCAAAGTACACTCATATAAATCGAATGGACTGAAAGTATGCAAAGTGTCATCATTTAAGTACAAATAATTTTACTCTTAATCAAGATATTTGTACACATTTAGTCTCCGTTCGTTTATCAATACGGCATCCTCGACGAATACAACCGTTTAGTAATAGTCTGTACGTGACGTAGATAAAAAGTAGATTTTGCAACAACCAGTGCTGGTATCCGCGAAGTCCGATATAATGCTATCGACAGAATTTGTATATACGGATATATAAAACAGTCAAAGAAACAAGATATGTGCATTTTGTTTTCAGTAAATAAAATCACGCCATGCAACATTGAAACTTTTTAGCTGAGTATACAGTCACTTTTTATTGTCATTGTTAAAATGAGGTAAATATGCTTAGATTAATTATGTTCTTTACTTTTCAGTAGTTCCAGAAGCGTCTCTTAACACACGAAAAAATACCCTCCCACGTTTGTTCCGAATAGAGCGTTCACGCTCCAGAGCATCATCTTCTGACGGTAAATCTTGTTGTATTTTCAGTTTGGATCTAATATTTCCAACAAAAGCGAAGACCCAGTTCAGGATAACGAATACATGCACAGTGAAACTTATTTCAATATACATATGTAATTTATAAGTAATGCCCGCCCATTGAACTCTCTGATCTGATACTAAAATGGTAGAACTATATCTTTCAGCATACTTGAAACACCATAGAGGCTTGTTTTACTTCATAAACGAAACCAATTGTCTCTTTGTAAAAAGCTGTTGTTGTCTAGCCTATTATAATGATCTATCCACAATATCCGTCGTTTTTCTATTCCTACTCGAATTCAATGAATATGTTTAGCTTTATACCATGTTTAACACCAATGACATCCTACTGTACGTCACATGATGTTCGTTTTTTCAGCATAGAATTGGGCAAGGAGTTTACGCATACTTATAATGGATCGAAAAGATTTCATTTCAAATAGACTATATATCGAATAAGATTGTAAAAAAGGGTGCACCAGAAGAAATCGACGTCGAGTTTGCGGTTCTCAACCTTAATTACGCTTTACGGGATGGTTGCTTAGAGTGAGTACATTCAATCGGATTCGATGGGAATTCTGCATGATCTGATAGCCGGATTACTCGTTTCAGTGGCCCAACCAGGGGAGGGACAAATGAGCAATTATCCATTCCATTTTGAGTTTTGCCCACTCAAATTTTACTTCTTAAAATTGATATATTGATCTATGAGTTAGATAGCAGCTATATATTTTTCGTCTTGATTTTGATATTCGATTTTCTCTTTCTCGTAGAGAAGAGTCTTAGAGACATAAATTGTTTGCTTGTATGTCCGCAGGGCCAAAGAAACATCGAACATCGATTTTTCCGAAAAGACATTTCCAGAGGTATTTCGGTGCGGAGACTTCGAATCTGATGTTAGTTTTTTCAAAATTAAAAAAAATTGTTCAAATCAAGGATACCGATTTTCAGAAAAACATTTATAACTTGTTTACAAGTTCGACCCTCTCCTGCTCAAGATGATGAACTTGACAAAAAGACAAAACGAGAATGTACCGCTTCCGCTTTTTGAACGTATATAAATCGATATGCTGTTAAGAGTTTAGTGTTATTACAAGCATATAAAATGTATATTCATTTTTCAAATTGTCTTAAAATAATTATTCGTATATGTTCATTTTTTTACCTCTTTCTTTACATTTATCTTAATTATTGTAGTAATCGTTTCTTTTCTCTCATTGTAGCAGATATTTCCTATCGTGTTTTCTTATTTTCTTTTTTCATATAATAACTCATAATCTACTTAATTGTATTGATACCTATTTAGAATATCTGGTTCTCAATTTGATATTTGGTATAAATATCTAATACTGCTTTTGTGAAAATATCTAATCTATACTAAAAATAAATTAATATACACAATAATAGTTTTAAAGTGTAATCTCTGAAGGCACGATTTCTACGAGAAAGAGCTGAGCGAGTCGCTAGACGAGCGTTACTTGTATTTATATTCCAAAGGAAAGAGAGGCAGAGACATAGAGAAATGAACACTAACTGTCGTCAACATTTCCGTTCATAAATTGGTGTCTTCTATAAAAATCTATTGAGATACGTCAGGTAACATGTAAATAGGTTTTACTTTTGTTTCCACTACATGATAAAAAAATACCATATCAAAGCATTTTCCAAGGTGTAATCGGTGTTTACTAAATCAGTAGACTACCATACAGTCAAAGATTCCACCTTTCCGTCTACGTGAATGATCGTCATATCATTCAATGCTTTATGGCTTCCGTGTAGTTCTGTTTCTTTTCGTGATCGATCATAAAGTCATAAAAAATTTAATCGCGTTGATCAGACTTTACATCGAATGCTTTACTAATGGTTGGTCATCATTGTTTTCGGAAAATGTTCTTTCAATGCAACGACTTCATCTACTGACCAATTATACTTCGCTGAATTGGAAGAATGCCGTATTTCGAATGCTCACCATAAACACTCTTTAACAGTATATCTTATCTTCTTCATATCTACTTTCAGAAGCCAGAATCTTTTTGATTTTTAAAAGAATTTGTCTGTCAAAGCATTGGCTGTATTTTTCGACTGTTTTCAGTATTGTTGAATTGGAGAGTAGAATCCAAGTGTTTGACTATTCCAGTGAAATATGGGAATACATGCATTTAACAAACGGAGTTGACTACGTTTGCCTGGCATGATATTGTCGACTGGCACAGTGTATTTCTTCTTCAAATAGCCATTCAGTATTTGATTGTTTAGCTTTGTTTGATAGTGCATTGATCAAAGATCTTTCTGAGTTATCATATTCTTCTTGTGCTTTCACTTCTTTATGGTCATTAAATAGATTGTGTAAAAGATGCTATAAAAACAATTCCTCTTCTTTTTTGTTCATTAAGCGCCGACAATAAATACATTCCTGACCCTAAATAAATAATGAAATGAATAAAACAAATATCTTATTTAAAAAAGCAGCGAACCTCATCAAGTCAAGATCTTTTTTTGCATGTCATCATCTTCTCATACCTTCCTGTTAGTATAATACGATATCTACATCTATCGAAACTATTAGGATCAAAGTTTTCATTCTACTTTCTTTTCTACTAAGAAAAACCACACTCACCGATTGGCTCTTTGTCGTTTTTTTAAAGTTTGCAAATGCAGTTATACTCGATAATTATCAAACTGAAAAGCCCATTTCATATTTACATCTCACAAAGAGTGCCTGAAGAAAGAGTTCCAGAGAGTGCTATTGCGTCTACCGATGTATATCTGAAGAGAGAAAATCATATTTATCTTGAAAAGCTCAAAATAAAGTATTTAGTGTGTATCGTCCTTTGTTGACATAAAACAGGGACTATATCGATTCGATTAGATTTGATTATAGTTTTCATTATACTTTCGCCATTATTGGGCTTTAACTGTTGCACACGAAACTAGTATATATTCTGATATGATGGTGATTTTTATTCCTTAGAGTTACTGCCTATGATGTTGCCGTTTACCATATACTAAAAATAATGTTTCTGATAAAGACGGGTCGATTCGCTGATAAAAAGTTCGAAAATAAACGACTTGCGCCTATTTATGGTTACTGAAGTGATCATCTTGTTCCAGTTGACGACGCATTAAAACCTATCTCACCGAAAATTCCAAATGTGGACTGTTACGTAAAAGTGGATGAAGATACTTTTTATCCTGTGTTAAAAAAAACATTGCGAAATGAAGATCTGTCAACATCGATCCTCTGATTTTCGTTTTTGAAATTATTTGGTACAACACTTAGAAAATTACCAAGTTTTTAAAAATTTACTTGGCGTGGAGTGACTGTTAATACTAGTGATCAATTTAAAGATAATCAAGGAACTACACAGTGGAATGTGAATTCTTGTCTAGCATCTCTCCATGCTGTTAAATTTTTTGATCGAGGCTAAGAATGAAAAAGATGTTTCAGATTATACTAATTATCCAAGCGAACATGAGGTTTTGTTCGGCCCCAGGCACTCAGTTTCGCGTGGTAGGCAGTGACTTCGATCAAATTGGCGGACTGCATGTTGTGCATTTAGAAGAAATCACAAAAGATAATATAGGTAAATAATCCTAGCGCATGGTTTCATTTGACGTTTAACGTCCTTCTTGTTATTTTCCCTTCAGAAATGGCTTAGGCTAAACTGTTATCAGTTGGCGATGTCGAGTTACCTAAAACAAGACGAAACACAATATGTGGCATGCCTATGATTATTTAAATGAAGCAGTTACGACGGAATGATAAAAGATTGTAAAAAAAACACGGCTATGGAATATGTTATTTCTTAAATGGAGACAGATATACGGGAGACTGGAATAATAACATAGGAAATGGTCGTGAAGTTTATTCTCGACTGAATGAAGATATCTATGAAGGTGAACATAAAAATAATGCTTTCCATGATCAAGGTAAACATGCATTTGCCAATGGACAAATGCGAAAAAGCTCTTGGAAGGATAATATGCATATTGACAAGAATTCTCCTCACATCTGTAGAACAATTGTTCTAATCAAATAAACTATAGTTTCATTAAAATTGTATACGTATCGCTATGCGCAAAATCTTTTACCGAATATATTCTACTAGTTTATCATTTATTATCATAAATTCACTAAAGAGAACAAATATACAAACAACTAACTAATCACGATAATATATATATATGCACACACTACACACAAATATCTAAATGAGTCATGATGATCGAGTATTTTGTTCAACGAGCAGCAACAAGACCAACAAATTTACCATCGTCGCCATCGATGTTGTAATTTGGAACAGCCCATTGAATGATTGTGATTATATGAAATCCAGCCGATCGCAATTCATCTGCTAAGACATCGATACCTGTTGGTGAAACAAATAAACGACAAATATTATCCGTATTGTCGCGAACAAGAGCACCAGCTGCCGTTTCTTCGACTAAGGTACCACGTTTATGTAATGCATCACCTCTCATCTTGAATGAGACAGCAACAATACCACCAGCAATCAGTGCTTTGTATGCTTTTCGATAGACATCTTCACGTTCTTGTGGTGTAAGAAAATGGAGAACAGAATTGGCATATATACCATGGATAGAATCAGCTTCGAGCTTGTTCATGAATGTGAACAAGTCATTGCATTCAATACTAAGTCGAGATTGAACACCAGCATCTAGTGCAACCGATCGTTGACGAGCTGATTCAACTGCCGTTTCACTATATTCGACAGCAGTCACATGTTCAATGATGATATCTTCCTTGGCCATGCGAAAGGCATGATCATACGAACCAGCACCGAGTTCGACAACACGACAACCATCTGTTGGTAATTGTTCAATAAAAGTGTCCAAGAAAGGCGTTTTGCTTTCACCAGGCGTTCGATGACTGAAACCTTTGTATATGTTTTCCTTCCAAACTTTATCGAACAATTGCGCTGGAGTTGTTTCCTGTATAAAATTATAAGGGAATGTCAAAAGAACCGTTCAATAACAAGTTTGCTAAACGATTAAGCAAACTAGTGGAGAATATATGAAACAAAAGAGTATGGCATAGTCTACTCAAACCATCAGAGGTATGTAAGACGTATATAGAAACGATGTTATTTTCTCTTTCGACTTAACAAATGTAAGACGTGGCAATAGTGTTTCATCATATACTATTAAAGTAGCTATATCATAATCGCGATTTCTCTTCGAATGTGTCCCAGTATATGCTATATTAAACAAAAAATTGAGACGTCTATCAGAAATACGAATATAAGACGATAATACTTCTTCCTGGCTACCACTACGAATAAAGTAGATGATCAACAGAAGTGAGCATTTATATGTACTGGAAAGATAAATGAAAGAAAGCAAGTAGAAACATATGATTATGTTTGAATAGAACAGAAAAGTCGAGTCTACACCACTTACATCTGTTACACACGAATTGTTTGAAACCAAGCCTTTAGTCGTATTGCCATGTTGATCAAATTTATCATTCAAACCAAGCGATTGTGCCTTTTTAATATTTTGTGTCATCTTGATTGAAATTAACTATTATGATAGTAGATAAATTCCTTGAAATAGAAGAAAAAATATATTCGATTAATAACTTGTTCTTGATGCATCTCCAACACCGAATATAAAACATAATGTCCAAAAGTTCTGTTACACTCACCTTATCTGTCTTATTCAACGTTGTAGTTTGATAAAAAGAAAAAATATACGAATGAAAATTACTTACAGACACTCCTCTATTTATACCCCCAACGAATGATACGGTGACCGCATTTGAACTCGGAGCGAGAATATTCTTTTCCAATGTCCTTATTGACCCTTTTTTGTTGTAGTGCTCAAATCTTGGTACGAACAGCAACGTGAACGCGTTATTGGTTCAATCTCTTGACGATGAATGAATATAAGGAAAAAGAATGGATACTCTCTCTCGTCAGACCTCTCAATGACCTCACACGCTCATTTTCCACTTTTTCGCAGGTATCTTTGATTTCTCTTTGTCTTTGCTTAAAAATTATTCAAATCAAACATGTTTTTATTATGTTGCAGAAACTTCCAACATATTTCGTATACTTTAATTTTGTCAAATTCTGACATAGCATCAATTATTTGCTGAATTTTACTGGAAATATTTTGGAAAGCGAGTAATTATTCTTTATAGTGCTGGTACTCGTATCGTTTCTTTGGCCTTTTTTTAAGAGAAGGAGTATCATAGACTCCTAAGTTTGAAAATTTATAATAATACACGAGCATGTTTCAAAGTATGAATGCTAACATAAGATGAAAACGTGATAATCAAGTGTTTATTTGTCTAAATGTAGCGATTACAAAAAGTTTCCTATTTTCTTTACGCAACAATTACGTGTAATAGCGTCTATTTTCCAAATGTTGTAGTTGATCTCTTAATGATTTAATTGCAATAGCGTCGCATCAGTGGATCGATACTCTGTTCGTCGAATCTTCTTTTGTATGGAACGAAGGTTGTTTGAGGAAAAAATCACTCTGAATATGATGCTCTACTAATGAAGTGACAGTTCGCTCGTCTTTGTTAACAGGAATTACGGTGATATTCGAAGTTGCATGTTCCATTCTAGATAGAAGACACATTTATCTACTCTTTCTCGTGTTATGGGTAGTGAACCGAAAATAAATCGTTAGAAGAAAACCGTTCATACTACTCAGTCTTTTTAAAAAAAGAGCTTCAATGAAATTCAGTAGTCTTGCAAGCTACGTGACGTGAGATACTGATAAAAGTTATAATTTATTAACCTTTTATCGCAATGGCATGAACGACTTTTCAAGGAGACCACGTGCATTTGAATTCATTGTCCATAAACAAAATAGGATGCGATTAAAACGCCGGACAGAGATAGATGATAAATATAATTCATCATGGTTATGATTTTATCAAAGGAAAAAGATTGAAAATCACGGAGTATAAATTTGTATCAAATTTCAACTCACACAAGCTGATCTAATATGAACAATTCCCTATTGTTCCTATTGATAGTTTTTGTTTCTTTATCTGAACATCTCTCAGTTCTCCCATCTTTTTATTTATTTAGAAAGTATCTTCGTTTATGGTTCAGCTGCGAATCGTGCACCAAAGACAACACTGCTTATTTTGCCGATAACATTATAAATTATTTGTTCTCTGTATTTCTTACATCCATTTCATTATTTAAGCTTGAGTGAGATCACTATTTTGTGAGACATTAGTGCCAGTCTGCGTATCATTGAATAATCTAACGTATTAAATCAATTCTCAAAACTGATTTGATCTGAACTCGATCGTTATTATTCTAGCCATTGTGAACCAATTCAAATTGCACTGCAGAAGAATAACTTCAACCACCAATGAAAGCGTGCATTAGGTACGCGATGAACAAAGATTGGCGATGATTCATTCGCCTAGCAAAGAAAACAAGCAGACAGAAGAACAAGAAATATCGAATGAATTAGTTTCTAAGTCTCCCGTGTATCAAAAATGCAATCTTTGTTGTGTTTCTACATAGGAATGAGCATCGTACTCGCGAAAAAAAGAGATGATCTGCATAGAACATCATACTTTTCTATTTCGTTCACAAGGTCAATCGAATTTCCTTCATTTCACCTTCAATGATTCGTCTAGGTTTTCTCCGTTTCAAACTGAAATCATTCTTTTTTTCTTATATACACATCTATGCGCACATTCTAAGGTCAACCCACGCTGACGCTGAAAACAAGTTGATTCTTCTTCTTCTTCTGCTTCTCTTTCGACTTATTTTTCTTCGCGAGAAAGAGAAAAGAAAAAGAAAACATTGAACACTACAGCTAGCGCACGCAATTGTCGTCATTCGTCTCTCGACTGTTTTCCCTTCTCATATTCCTTTCTATCTGCTTATTTTGCCTTCATCTTTTTCTTTTTTTCCCGTTATTCGGTTGTCAGTCATATGTGCGATATTGCCTGCTAAAGAAAGTATTCATAAATGCTAAAATACCATCGCTACTCTCATTAAACTAGTGGATGAAGTCAACTGTGAACGTTTCCTTTACACTGCGAGTAATAAAGTATGAGCATTTTTATTTGCTTTGCTTGATTCTATTTTCGTTAGACCAATCAGGATAATTAGTTTTTCTCCGCTTTTGATCTTTCATTTTGATGAAAAAACAAATAGAACTAATGTCGATGTTTACAACGACGAAACATGTGTTTTTCTCTTTTTATATTTAAGATCATTTAAGAAGAAAAAACAATGTCTACAACAGTAGATCCATTGTTTGGTCTTATTCAAGTATCGACATCCATTAAAATAAAACGATCCGATGGTCGAGTACATTTAGCGAAAGTTGTTCAACTATCACCAGAGTCGAAATCAGTCGGTGTCGAATGGAATGAGAATGGCGAAGTGAAAGGCAAAGAAATTCTACTCGATCTTGTCTTCGAGCTTAATAGTGAGTTACGACCAAATGCGGTTTTTAAACAACCAGCACCAGTTACAAATCAACAAGTTCGACCAACGGCAGCCGTTGCAACACTTCCTTCTAGTGGCTTATCATCTAGTCGACTAACATTAGACATCGATACACTAGAACGTGAATATAATTCACGCCCACCACCGACGCTTCCGCCACAATTGATGCAAAAAATCCAACAACATCCAGTGTCTATTCAAACAACTTCCACACCACTTCCTCCACCACCACTTAACGGGTACGTTTATATCGATCCTATCGTGTATTGCCATTTACCTGAATTTGTTACTGTTTCAGAACTGTTACATCCACTTCGCATCATCCAAAAACAAGCTATATACCATCCGGAACAAATAATTCATCAGCCGTTCGTTCGATTCGTCGTCCTGCTGCTCCTCAATCAACAGCACCGTCGATATCGAAAATAGCAACACCTTCCTCTCCCATTCCACCTCCAACTCCCACTGTTGAACAACAACCACCTCAGCCACAACTACAGATTCCACCACCAGCAAATAACAAAACTGAACGTCGTCTTTCTCGTCTTCATGTTGTACAACAATCATCGTCAACAAACACAAACAGCAATGTTGCACCACCTGCGCCTGAACCACCTTCATCCATTGGTCTACACGGTCCGTTTGGACAGATGATTCTTGATTATCGTTCCACATTAACTTATTGTCCTACAACAAATGCAAATATAAATCAACAACAAATCAATCAAAAAGATCTACGTATTTGCGTTGCTGTTCGAAAACGTCCATTGAATAAACGTGAAATTGCGAAAAAAGATAACGATGTGATTACCATTCCAAATAAAGATCATTGTCTCGTTCATGTACCAAAATTAAAAGTTGATTTAACTAAATATTTAGACAATCAAACATTCAAGTAAGAAATTCTTTATTCTTAAGCAATGCAATTCGGTAATTCCTTCGATTTTAGATTTGATTATACTTTCGATGAAAAAGCTTCCAATGAATTAGTTTATCGTTGTACAGCGGCACCATTAATCGATACAGTATTTAATGGTGGAAATGCAACTGTCTTTGCTTATGGTCAAACAGGATCTGGTTTGTCGATTCAATTCGTCACAAAACATTTGTTAACTATCGTTTTTTTTTTTAATTTAGGCAAAACATTCACAATGGGCGGTGATTTACAATCAGCTAAGACGGATTATTCACATGGTGTTTATGCTCAAACAGCACGTGATATATTTCATCGTCTATCGTTACCACAATATCGAACATCCGTGGAAACTTTTGTTACGTTCTATGAAATTTATTGTGGCAAAGTGTTTGATTTACTCAATAACAAGAAACGTCTCCGTGTCCTAGAAGATCAAAAAGGTCTTGTTCAAGTATGTGATCGAAAAGAGCAACAAGTCAAATCTGTTCAAGATGTATTAAACATTATTCAACGTAAGTGAAATCATTTTTCTGCCAAACGCTTGATTCGAATGCATATTGTTCAGATGGTATGAGTATTCGAACATCGGGTACAACAGCTGCCAACGCTAATTCTTCTCGCTCACATGCGGTTCTTCAAATTATTCTTAAAACAGCATCAACAGCTTCGGTTACTTCAAGTGTATCAGGATCGTCACGAAATAACAATCATAATAATCCAGCTGTATTACGTCGTCCAATGAAAGAAGTGGGTAAAATGTGATTGATGGGTTTGG
>CAJNOJ010000098.1:93106-226945 GCA_905250025.1 Adineta ricciae
CGAAGTCGATTATCTCGTCGCGACCGACGCGATCGGCATGGGGCTCAACCTCGACGTCCAGCATGTCGCCTTTGCGAGCCTGCAGAAATTCGACGGGCGGCGCCTCCGCCGCCTGACGGTTTCGGAAATGGCACAGATCGCCGGCCGCGCCGGGCGCCACCAGCAGGACGGCGGCTTCGGCACCGTCGGGCTGCCGCAGGGCGGCTTCACGCCGGAGGAAATCCACGCGATCGAGGGGCATCATTTCCCCCCGCTCGCCAGCCTGTTCTGGCGTAACCCAACGCCGGGGTTCGGGTCGCTCGACCAGCTTTTGTCCGATCTTGCGCAACCGCCGAGCCAGCCGATGCTCCGCGCCGCACCCGAAGCGGTCGACATCGCGGTGCTCAAGCATCTGGCGGGCGATATGGAAGTGCGTGCGCGCGGCGGCGATTTCGATGCGGTGCAGCGATTGTGGGACGTCTGCGGGCTGCCCGATTTCGAGCAATTGGGCGCCGAACATCACAGCCGCACCGTGTTGAAGCTGTGGCAGTCGCGCACGTACGGCGACGGGATGATCGACCCCGACTGGTTCGCGCGCCGCCTCGCGCGGCTGAACGATGTCGAAGGCGATATCGACCAGCTCGCCAGCCGCATCGCCGCGGTGCGCACGCTCTGCTTCATCGCGCAGCGCGGCGACTGGATCGCAGGGGCGGCGGGATGGACCGAGCAGACGCAGGCGCTCGAATCGCGCCTGTCCGACGCGCTCCACGCCGCGCTCGCACAGCGTTTCGTCGACCGGCGGCTCGCGCTGCTGCTCCGCGACGCGGGACAGCGCAATGCCGCGCTGCCCGTCGCGGTCGGCGCCGACGGCACCGTCGCGGTCGATGGCGAGGCGATCGGCACGCTCAAGGGCTTTCAGTTCAAGGTCGATCCGGTCGCCAAGGCAAGCGACCACCGGATGCTGCTCGCGGCGGCCGAAAAGCATCTTGCCCCGCCACGCAGGCGGCCGGGGGGGGGCGCCATTGCCCCCCTCGCGCCCCCCCCCTCTGGCCCGCCGATGAAAGAAACGGAAATAAGTCGTTGATTTGGAGGATGAATTGACAATATCCAATAAAGAATACATACAACGTTTCAATGACCAACAAGAAAAAATAAATAAACTAGAAGAAAGTCTCCACGAGATGCATCGAACGATCGAAAGGTTAGAGAAAGCGAATCGTCAATTGGAAGAAGACAATCGTCAGTTGAAAGAAGCGATTTGTCAATTGACAGGAACAATTCAAGAATCAAGCGAGTCAAATGAAATGGCTCAAACCGATGAAGACGGTGAATATTCTTATGTCGGACCAATTTCGAACGAAAATGTTCTGAAATTGAAGATTATCATGCAGATCGTGGCCAAAAACGAATCAGCTCAATTCATGATACAGAAAATGAAATAAAAAAGATTTCACGCATTCAATAATATGTCCAAATAACTCCATGTTTACGTATGTGTCAATTATGTTAAGTATCACCTTCATCATCTCAATTTGTCTTCCAACATTCAAAGTTTATGCGTACAAAAATGTGTATTATATTCATTTGGTTAAAATTTACAATGCTGAATTTTTCTGTAATAAAAAAGATATGAAATAAAATACATTTTCTTCCAAACAATAATTTATAATCCCTATAAATTACATCCATTTGATAAATAACAGATCAAAGCCCATTGTATATGAGCTTGGTAATGACAAAAGAACTTTGTAGTACACAATGATGATAACATCGTTCCTTTAACGGCACCATCTGAGTCAGATAATGCCTTCTCATTGTTCACTAATGTATTGCTCTTTAATTTAGCTAAAGCATTCACTATGAGTAGAGTTTTGTAATCAACTAAAGGTGATCATTCAGATGGAATTTATGCAAAAACAACACGTAGTATTTTTCATCGTATCACTGCAACAATATTACGATGAGAAAGCCTCATTTTGTAAAAATGACTTCAGCAAATTGACGAATACCAGTATGTGGTGTTAACTTCAGATTGATTATTCACATAATAACATTTTCTATTATCGTCATTAATGGCTCTCTCTCTCGACGAAAATCACAGTATTTTTAGCTCTTTCTTCCCTTTGAAGTGAAAGTACGATAAACTTTTGCATCTCTTTTAAACATTGAAACGAAATTATTTTAAGGTAAAGTATTCTAGTATTGGTACGAGAAGAAAAGTAGGTGAAGTTAACCTATACTCATTCAATAGAGTTGCACTTTTTGTCAGGCATAAACATTCAACAATCATTAATTTGAAGAAAAACAAAGCCAACTAATGATGACGAACGGAAAAATTGCTCGCTTTCAATTTTAAAAATACCTTTATACTAATGAAAGGTACAGCGTGAGCCTAAAAAGCATATTTTGCGTGTACATGCCTGCCGTGCCCACTCACACGTTTTTTGTTTCGATACACTTTCACCAAGAATAAATAGTCAAGAAAACTGTAATATAACTCAATACAAACGAGGCATAAAAAGAACACGATCGAAAATCATGCTTCGTCTAAAATGTGTTTTGCTATTATTATGCATCGTTGACATCGCATCAGGAGCAGCAAGTAATTCGTATCAAG
The DNA here is from genome assembly GCA_905250025.1 of Adineta ricciae. NCBI lineage: Eukaryota > Metazoa > Rotifera > Eurotatoria > Adinetida > Adinetidae > Adineta > Adineta ricciae. The sequence continues at coordinate 95,703 of CAJNOJ010000098.1, forward strand.
ATTGTTTGCAATTGGTTTCGAAATTTGCTCGAACAGTTACAAATGGTTCGGTTGCTGATATTCGTATGACGGCAGGTGTGAACGTCACGTGTTCACAATTGAGCAATGTCTCGTGTCCTGGCCAAATGGTCAATGGAGTTTGCACTTATCAACAAAAACTGGCTCTCACCTGCATCAATGGCTCAACAATCCGTATTCGAGTTCAGTCCAATGGTTTGCCAAGACGATGCTCATTAGTACCCTTAACGGTACGAATTATCGAAATGAACATTGATTTTGAAGTAAACTTCAATCCTGATGTCAGTGTCAATGCACCTGTTCAATCACCAACCACTGTTGCAGATCTTAGCAAACTTTTATGCAACATTACAAATCATGCCAGTGTGCCAGCAATATCCAATTTTGTGAAGAGCCAGAATGCTTCGATGATGGATACAGTAGCAGGTGTTGCCGTTGATGGTGTAAGTATTTTCAATGTCAACAGTGCCAATCTAGTTGACCCTTTCTATCCAAATCCGACGACTTTTCCAACAGAAGGAGCAGATCAGTGCTTATCACATCCAGGTGGCGGTGGTGAACTTCATTATCATGTTGCTAGTGGATGTATGGTCAATCCACCATCAGGTAACTTGACAGGTTGCGGACCAGATATTGGATGCTTGAATAATGTGGCAAATTATTCCATCCAGATGTTTTCCTCCTATCGAGTATTAACGGTGATTGGTATTGCCAAAGATGGTCATATAATCTATGGTCCATATTTATCGACAGGTGCACAAGTTACATCAGGCTTTGATATTTGCAATGGAATGTTTCATGATTCGATTGGAAACTACGGCTATTTTGCCACGAACACGTACCCTTACGTGACTGGGTGTTTTGGACCAGGAAACTATCCTAATGTGAAGCCAAATTGTACAACAAATCCAGCAATAAGTTATGTGAAATCATCCTATGCGAATTCGTTTTCGACATCAACGTCATCGTCATCGACAGGATCAAAAGGCATAGCATTCAACGCTCCCATATGGCTTCCTATCAGCTCTATACTTGCGACGATCATGTCAAATGCGATCGTAACACTCATCCGAGGGGTATCTTCTTATTCACAGTAGCATCACATTCTCTCGCTGTTGTCAATGAGTAACTACAGTACGTGGGTATGGTTTGTTTTTTTTTTTGAATCATTCATTTTCGTATGAGTATAGCTATTTTACATGTGTGTTATCGTTTATTGAAAACTTATATAAATTTATCTGATATGCCAATATTAAGAAATAAAAAAGTTATTTATAAAAGTTTATGTCTGTCCCCTAATAGTTTTGTGCACTAGTTATTTCTCGTTCGTGAAACCTTTCTTGTAATGGTACATTGTATCGAAAATCATTTCTGTATTTGTCTAATGCCCGACGTTGAGATTGCATGTGATTATCTGAGTGACCATTATAAGTGTGAAACAGGGCCGATGTTGGTTGAGATTGCATTTGTCCAACATTCGCTCTTGGCAATGAAACAGGAGGAAAAAGTTCTGCAAAATAACGATCACCATTAGTGTCTTTCGATGCATACAAAGGAGCAGACGAATGTTCATTTGAATCGTTATATGTCGATGAAGAAGATTCCGCATTGTATCGCTCCAGCATTCTCTGAAATGTTGAATACAGTTAATTCAGTCTGTTTGTTTATGAGTATGTTACCTGTCGATTTATTTCATCTGATTGGGCTTTGCTTAAACGGCGAAAGTGAAAGATAGTCACAAATATTCCACATAACTGCAATAAAAAACTTAAACTTATGGATACAGACACATTCTTGTTGATTTACCGAAACAATGAGACGAATAATCATAACGAAAAAGAGAATTTTGATTTGTTTAATTGGTCGATAATTCTAAATTATATATTTTGAAAGAAGGGATAGCACAAAATATAATACTCACCTGTTGTTGATTTTCTCGAAGAGATAGAACCGTAACAATTCCATCAGCTAACAGCATGAATATCATCAGAATAGACCAAACAAACAAAAGCCACGCCTTTTCCTTTGAAAAAGATCAACTCAATATATTGACGATTAGACCAATGTTTTCTAAAAAGTTTTACTAATTGAATGCCACAAAGAAGAAGAATGATGAGAAGGACAACACCAAAATAAATTGCTACTAACATCCATCCAAAAATAATCATCATTGAAGAGGAGGCAATCGCCCAAAAAACTAGTCGTACAAGAAGAATAACATATTTAGACGTACAGTCAATTCAAATTACAAAATGTACATACTACCACCATCTGTGTACGCTTTCCCCGATGACATTGTTGTTACATCAATCAGCGCATATAAACCACTGCTCAGGTAGACGATCTATATGCACATGAATATGAATGTAAAAATATGTGCTTAATTGAGAAGTTCTTACGATGATCAGTAACGCTGTAATAATCGATAGAGTAGACCATTTTATATTGCTGAATATTGTATGTCGATAAGTGCCAGGAAGACAGGTACATAGCGAAGGATCAGCCAATTTATTTGCATGAGATGTCATCGTAAACTGAAGTCAGAGAAAATAATAAGAAAAGAAAATGATCGTAAGCGATATGACTAAATCGTTCGAACGATCGTTAGATAAAATTTCGATTGCATATGCTGATTGTATACAGACAGAAGGAAAGACAAGAAAATAAAAGGAAAAAATTTACCAACAAATCTACGATATACATAGATGTTAGTTGTTCTACCTTCTTATACTGTGTAGACAATGAAAGCAAGTTTTTTATATACCAAATATACAGGATAACTATCTTCGGACTGGTTTGCTCGTCAGGATAGAATAGTGAGACTTTGGCATATCCATGTATACATAATAATTGACGAAAAAGATTTTTCTGAAGAATAAAGTCATGCAAAAACATAATAAAATACCAAAAGATGTCGCTTAGAAGAACAAAAATCATCGAGATGTGAAGCGTTAGGTCATGTGAAACAGCTGTAGTCCTTCATGATCCTTTCTTGTTGTTTTCCTTCTCTATCTAATTAATGAACTGACTATTGATCGATGCGAATTCGGCACAACGGACTTGAATAGGTTCAAAAATCCTTAAATCATATGGTTATACCTGTAAGCATTCTGGGTTCAATATTTACTGCAACTATTATAGTAGATAATCAGAAAAAATACTTTCAAATGGGAGTTTATTTTAATTCTTATGTTGACAACTATCGTCTAAATGGATAAAACGTCTTGTTCTTTATTTTGATGCAACCATTTCTTCGCTCAATTTCCATAAACGTTCAGCTGCTTCCATGTCTATTGCATGCGGTCCCATGCCCCAAAATTGTGTCGGATCTGTGTTAACTCCTCGACTTACAGCACAGTTTTCTAAATATTCACCACTATGATTATCAAGTTCAGGTGCCAATGCAGCATAAACACTTGTCGATGCACCTTGTTCAACGTTTTTAAATCTATCAACTAAAGTACCATCTTCTTTAAACCAACCCATTGCTTTTTGTTCTTCAACAGGTATGTATTTCACTAAATTAGTCATAATGCCACCAGGATGTAGAGCATACGCTTGAATGCCTTCGGATGAATATAGTTTATTGAATTGTTTAGCAAAGAGAATGTTTGCTGTTTTGCTCTGACCATAAGCAGCCCATTTATCATAGTTCTTCTCCCAATTGGTGTCATCCCAATTGATTCCACCGCGTCTATTGGCGATTGAACTCACGACGACAAGACGTGACGGCTTACCGGCCTTCAATTCAGGTACGAGACTTGTTGCCAGCAGAAAATGAGCGAGATGATTAACGCCAAATTGTGTTTCAAATCCATCGACTGTTTTTGAGTATGGGCACGCCATAATTCCCGCATTACCTGTTTCAACACAGAATAAATACCATAGGAACATAATTACGTTTACTACTTACAAATAAGAATATTAATAGGTAAATTACGTGCTCGAAATTGATTAACGAAATTTCGAACTGATTGCAATGAATTCAAATCTAGTTCCATGACTTCGATTTTATCATTGCCTGTTGATTTTTTCAAATCTGCAACAACTTCTGCACCTTTAGTCATATCGCGTGCTGTTATAATCACATGTGCATTGACTGTTGCTAGTGCCCGAGCAGTTTCAACACCAATACCTTCATGATAATTCAAGCTAGAGACAAATTTTTCATCAAAACAGTCTACCTGATGTACCACCAGTGATTAGAACAAGTTTGCCTTCTAAATTTGCATTCAGCCCTTTAATTACTTCAAGTGCAGTGGACTTTGCATGGAAATTCGTTGTCGCCATTTAGAATGAGTACCTACGTTGGTTGTGCTGGCAAAGGCTTTTGATGAAATGATAAGAGATCTTTCTACGCGCATTCTCATACAGATAACAAGATAGATTTGATAAGATTGTTTACAACATCTTAGCAAGAAGCTTTCAAGATGGAATTTTTCATATTTTGCCGATTATTCATCAATTGTAGCATATCAATATAGGATTCAAACAAATACTGACAGTCGTACTCTCTGTTTATTCTAGAATGAAAGAAAAAGCGTTTCTTTATTGACTTATGCGACGTGCGCAAGCACACGATCAAACCTGAATGTAATTCCTCTGAATTGAGTTGCCCTTGTACAAATGCATCGACGTACTCCCAAAGTATTGGAAGAAAGAAGAAAGAAAATCGGTGTATATTTCACGGTGTGCACTGAATAGAGTTTTCTTTTGCAAAAAGAATGAGTCGTGAAGTAGGTCGACCGATTTCTCGTCAAGCATTAGGACGTACAGCATTTATCGGTTCACTTTATGATGCAACAACCGATTTGTTCTGTGAACGTATTATTGTTAATGAAGATATTCCACCCACAGCGATTCGACAATTGGATGAAAATCATGGTCATTCTTCGTACGAGTTTGATACGGCTGTTTCAAAAAAATTACGAAAACTGAATGTAGATATTTCGTTGAGTCTTAGTATCCTTGGTGGATTGGTCAAAAGCGCAGGAGCGAGTAGTAGCTATTTATACACCCGAGACAAAACAAGTCAAAATATTGAAGCTACATTTATTCATCGATCAATTACACGTACTGAAGCTTTGAACGTTTCGCACAAAGACTTCAAAGCACGTGTTGAACCAACTGCACTACGACATAAAAATGCGACACATGTTGTCACATCAATTCGATGGGGTGCTGATGTGTTCGCTCAATTCGAAGCAAAAAGTACAACGACAGAATCAAAACATACTGCAAAAGCTGGACTACAACTGGAATTGAATAAGTTACTCAGTAAACTTATTTCTGTTAATCCCCGTAATTCAGTTGCTGTACCAGTTGAAGCTTTACAAGCGGCTCCTTCACCAACAATACCGACCACTGACGGAAGTACTCCGTCTGCTCCTACCGCGCAAATTGAAAAAGGAACAAGTAAAGACGAACTCTTGTCTTCATGATTTTTCTATATTTTCTTTAGCTGCTCCACAAATTTCGTTTGAGAGCACATCAACTGCGACGGCTTTTAATTATAAAATAACTTTGTTCGGCGACTTAATACCGACAACATGTCCGAAGAATATCGAAGAATTACTTGCCATGATTCCGAACATCATGACTGGTCTACAGAAAACAAATGGCGGTAAAGGACGCCCGCTAGAATATCTTATGTTACCGATTTCCGAAGTTGCGGAAATTCTTGGTCAAGAAATCGCTTCTGACCGAATCTTTCGAGCCGTCGAAGAGAACGTGACACATGAAATTGAAGCGATCTTTGACGAATGCGATCAGTTACGGACAACTGTTCGAACAATATTTACTTCAATTGAGAAAGCCGAAGATTTCTTTCTCGAAATAGAAATCAATGAAATCAGTTCACACAACCAGGCAATGTCTCACTTTTCGCGTGATATCCGGGAGAAAATTGGTAAAATGTTAGTACAAGTCCGAAGTTGCCACACACAGCCATCTGAACTCGATCGATTACTAGTGGAAGTTGAATCTCAACTTGCAGAACAGCGAATCAAAGTCAAACAACTTCAGCGCGGCGATTTGAATGAAAAATTAAAATACATCATCGAACTCCGAGAGAAAGATGTTATTCCTGTACGTGAACCGGACTCACTTTCACTGATACAAAATATTCATCCCAAACACCAACTAATCGTTCTTTACACAACAAATGAACTACGAAAAAGTTCGAGGGATCGATGGATCAACGTTTACTATGAACTCATTCGTCGAATCGAAGCAAGTAGTGCAGGAAATGGTCGATTCTTGTTCTGTTATTTCGATTATGATTTACATCCAAATTTTCAACCACAGTCGAAAAAACTCGAGGTACGAGAATACGTTGGTGCTCCAGTTACAGTTCCTCTACCTCGTTCTAAACCGTCTCTACTCGCACGTGAAGAAAGTATTAATGGTGGAATTGATGCATTAGTAAGTTCAAGTTCTGGAAAAAGGCGAATTCGAATTCTTTTCTTTTAGTTCAAAAATGTGAATAGCGTTGCAATGGAATCTATTGCTAAATGGCACCGAGATGCTAAAGAACGTTTGGACGAAATGTTCGCTAAATCGAACAGTTGCGTTCTAACTCGCTATTCTCCATCGTTGACGTCACGAAATGAAGTCTTCGAAAAACTGCGACGAAATCAAAAGAATATTTTATTAATTGGCCGTTCACGTTCAGGCAAATCTACATTTAAACATATTCTTGCCGATCCAACATGGATCGCCAATTCAACAAAACCATATTCTCAAACTGAGTTTCCTATATTTGAACAATACAGCGTTTCAGGAACGGATATCATCATTAATTTGATCGATACACCAGGTCTTTTCCAACGAACGGCAAACACATCATCATTGCCAGATAATACAACATTAATACAATTAATTGATGGCTATATTCGCTCTAAAGTAGTCCACCTACATTTTATCTGTTTCTGTATATCGATGGAAACAAAAATCAATGCCGAAGATCTTCACACGGTTCAAACAGTTTTCGATTTTCTCGGTCCTGAAATTCGTAAAAATGCTTGTGTTATTGTCACCAATTGCGAATCGAAAACTGAACTAGAATTAGAATCTATTCGTCGAGACATGCAAACGAATCTTGATTGGAAAGTACTTTCGTCTCAAATGAAGCAAGGTTTATTTTTTACCGGATCGATTCACCAAGAAGATTGGATTGATACTTCTCAAGCCATTTACCAACAGTTCGAGAATGTTTGCAAATATCGCAATGAACTTTTAAATCTATTCATCAACGCCGATGTCAAATCGTACGAATTGACAACGAATGTAATCGGAAGAAAAATCAAAGAACAAATTGATTTACGAGGCAAAACGAAAGGCAAATAAACGATGTATGTTCATATAGTTTGAGATGTCAGTGTGTGAAGCATTATTGAATTTCTTTATCATATAACGACATCTCTTGTTTAATGGGACATCACTACGTAGAATTTCGTGTCATAGCATAGCATGTATGTCTTTCATGTGAACAAATACAAGAAATGTAAAAGTAGACAGACGATAACGTGTGTTGACATTTATCCTCTGTGTTCATTATTTCGACAGAACTATACAGTGGTTCGACTTGAAGTCGACGTCATCGGTCGAGTAGTTCGAATAAACAATCTCATATTCTCAAGCATTTCATATACAGATTTTCTTCATCTGAATGCGCACGTTGTGCATGACCAAAATAAAATACACCTGAAGAAGCATAATCGCAAATGATGATGATTCTCTCATGCGTACACAATGTCTTTTTCTGATTGTTTTGATTGAAATCGACAATTTTATAGATATTGTTTCTCTCATTTTTCGATAGTTTTTCTTAATGCTGCAATACGGATGGTTGTTTGAAATAGAAGCAACACGATCAAGTTCGCTAATTTGCCTTTGTTTTCTTAGAAAAATATGATCAAAATGGCGTCTCAGAACGCCCTCTCTCTCTCTTCTGCTCTATCGAATTCTCATAGATTGCCTGTTAACAGTCAAATTCCATTCTGAAAATTTCGACAATAGAAAATTTTCTTTTTTCATTTTCTATTCAACTCATTGGGAAAGCCTTTCGTTCTGTTCACGTATCTAAATAAATTTGGAAAATCGAGCAAGCAATCGTGGCCAGGTATGTGTTCGTATTTCTGTGAATTTTACGAAAAATTTTCAAAATTTTTTCTTTCAAACTGATGCAATTCGTCTTAAACTTGATTTTTCGAATGTATTTCTCGCGAGAAAGCATCGAAAAAGACGGGCGGCGCTAGTTTACGTCTCCTATCTAGTGCTCCAATCAGATAAAATACGAGTAGAGACGAGGAGATGTGACTCATTCTATGCAGAAATAAATTGAACAAACGAACGAAAAAAAAATGAATGAATACAAACATCTGATTATCGTTGATTTCCAGATGATTTTTGCCTCGAATTGATTGATATTTTAACATGGCATTGAGCGATCTCGTACTTGATTGTAAGTCGATGAAACCTTTCGAGTAAAACATAACTTACTCTTTCGATTACGTTTTATTTTCTAGTTTACGAGATAACCAATGCAAGTCGAGTTGATATGAGTGATTTTGAATTACTCAAAGTACTCGGCACGGGAGGTAAATGGTTTTGTTTAGTATTACGAATACACTCGGACGGAGTTTGTTTTCAGCATATGGAAAAGTATTTCTCGTGCGAAAGATAACCGGTGCCGATCTCGGTAAACTATATGCCATGAAAGTGCTGAAGAAAGCGGCCATTTTACAAAAGGCGAAAACAGCTGAACATATCAAAACCGAACGACAAGTTTTAGAATCGATTCGTCAGATTCCATTCTTGGTTTCGCTTCATTATGCTTTTCAAAGTGACGCTAAACTTCATCTTGTTATGGGTTCGTTTGGTGCACGGAAGCTGATTTAGAAAATCTCTTCGAATTCATTTAGATTATGTCAACGGAGGAGAATTATTCACACATCTGAATAAACGACAGCATTTTACTGAGCACGATGCGAAAATCTATATTGCAGAATTAGCACTTGCCCTTGGACAACTTCACAAAGTAACGAAAATAATCTCGAAGTGTTTCGACACAAACCATCCATTGTTTCATCTAGCTCGGCATTATTTATCGTGATATCAAACTTGAGAATATTTTACTGGATAGTGATGGACATATTGTACTAGCCGATTTCGGTTTAAGTAAAGAGTTTCGACCGGATGATGCGGTAAGTCATTCGACAGTATGACACGCATAATAAGAGAAAGAATTGACATAGGATAAAAGAACATATTCATTTTGTGGAACGATTGAATATATGGCGCCGGAAGTGGTGAAAGGTGGTGATGCGGGACATGATTTTGTAAGTAATATTCTAAGTAGATGGTGAGAATAGTATTTTCTATTTGTAGACGGTTGATTGGTGGAGTCTTGGTGTTTTGACATTCGAACTGTTGACTGGTGCGTCACCATTTACTGTCGACGGTGATAAAAATACTCAACCGGAAATTTCAAAGTAACTGATTTTTCTTTCTAATCCATTAACTCGGAACAAATGTTTCTATAACTAAACCAAATATTTCATAGAACTCGAAAATGTTATTCTAATACTTAGATTAAGTTAATCTTCAGATAAGATTTGTAGGGATATTGTTCTATAGAAGAATTCATCGTCTCTACTTAGGATTACTTTGTTTTTTTTTGTTTATTCATAGACGAATTTTGAAAAACCAACCTTTGATACCCAACCATATATCGAAAGTGGCCAAGGACTTTATTCTTAAACTTTTAATGAAAAACCCTAAACGTCGTCTAGGTGCTAAAGGCTTAGAAGACGTCAAACGTCATCCGTTCTTTGGGCCAGACATTGATTGGGACGCGATTGCGCAAAAACGTGTTCAGGCACCGATTAAACCCAAAATAAAAGACGAAATGGATACCAGTAATTTTGCTGATGAATTTACTCGATTACCCTTGACGGATTCACCAGGTTTGGCCCCGCCAACGGAAAGTCTTTTTCGAGTAAATTACTTATGACTTGTTTCTCATAAGAATGAAAGAATGTGTTTTTAGGGTTATTCGTTCATTTCCCCAACGGTTCTTTTCGGTCCAGAGAATGCAGTTAATGAAGATTTATATAATCTTCTTCGTCTAACCAATCATCAAAGACCTGATCCCTCTCAACTTCATCGATTGATTAAAGTTCGTATTTGTTCGTCGAAGAGCAAACATTCTGATAGTTTTCATTCTTTAGACAAGTCCTTTTTTTCAAAATTACGAATTAATCGATCGGGAAGGTTTTCTCGGTGAAGGAAGTTTTTCTATCTGTCGGTTTGTATCTTTTAGCTAATTCTTTGACTTATTTTCTACTTAATCAAACAATTCTTTAGTCGGTGTCGAAATCGTCGAACACAGGAAGAATTCGCTGTTAAAATCGTTTCACTACGACAGGAAGTGGACACCTATAACGAAATCGAACTATTACGTCTATGTCAAGGACATGCAAACATTGTTAAATTACACGAAGTATTCACTGATGAGGTTCGTTTAGTTGAAAATCTTAGTTTAAAAGATTTTTTTCGTATCAGTACTGACCATGAAAGCAGTTCCGGTCTGTTGCTTCCCGTACTGTTACTATCAATTAAAGTTTATCTCAAACGTTTATCAAAATATCAGATGATTCTTTTTTTCGAGATTTATATCGCTTTTTGAAAGTGAATTATTCGTAGTGGAATGAATGTTTGCTTTGTTTAGCTACATACATATATCATCATGGAATTGTTGACTGGTGGTGAACTGTTCTATCGCATCCGTACCCAAGCTTCATTTTCTGAAAAAGAAGCGAGTCAATTGATGAAAAAACTTGTTTCCGCTGTTAATTTCATGCATAGCAATGATATATGTCACCGAGATCTCAAGCCCGAAGTAGGAAAAGACTTTGCGCTTCTCTACTCGAATATTGACTCTGCTAGAATTTACTATTCTCCTCACCGAATGCAAATGCGGAAATTAAAATCATCGATTTTGGTTTTGCTAAGAAACGCACGAAACATCAACCGATGACAACACCGTGTGGGACACTTCTGTAAGTTGTAATTAATCTGAAAAAGTTCTCTTTTAATCTTCTATTTGCAGATATACTGCACCTGAAGTTCTTCGTGCGGCGACATCATTTAAAGATTCTCAATCTTCATGTTTATCAACGTCATCTTCATCATCATCTATAAGTACAACGACAGCTCTTGTTCCTGTAATAACAACAATAAATTCAGGTGCAACAACATATGGTTATGATGAATCGTGCGATCTTTGGTCGCTTGGTGTGATTCTGTATACAATGTTAAGCGGAGAAGTGCCATTCAATTCAATAGCTGCTCATCGAACAGCTGAAGAGATTGTTGAAGATATAACACGGTCGAAACTATCGTATAGTTCTCCTGGATGGAGGAATGTTTCACAAGCAGCAAAAGATCTTGTTAAAGGTATGGAAAATTTCGGTGACTATTTCGCCAAATTTAATTTGATTTAGGTTTACTAACGGTGGATCCATCGAAACGATTAACAATCAAAGATTTAACAAGGAATACATGGCTTCGCAGTTCAAGCACTACCACAATACTTGATCATCCTCAACTTCTACTAACTCCGAGCATACTTTCACAAGCATCTCGATCGTTGATTGTACGTCCAGAATCGAATACCGGATAGAATGCTTAGTTTTCTCCTTTCTTTCTCTCTTCTAGGTTCGAGCAGTTAATGTCACAATGCGTGCATTTCAAAAAGCTGGTCAATTTCAACTTTCATCTGTCAATGACGGAGTTCTTGCCCGACGTCGTTATACGAAAAAGTCAACTGATTCTTGTTCATCGACATCCAGTTCAACAACGACTTCGACAGCTGCTGTTGTTCCCACTGGCATTCCTCCGTCAACGCTGCCACATACCCGTCGTTTATGTGGTAATGGTATATGTCGATGTCGGCATGCGCCATGTCCGCCAACGAATGACTCGTCTTCTTCGTCCTCGTTTGATTTCAGCGACGAACGACTCTCGCAGCTGATTGATCAATACCCTTTAACAACAACAACAACAGCGACAACTAGTCCTCCAAAACGTTATGGAATGACATTAAGATCACGTGGAATTGCAGCTCCAAGCGGTATCACACATGAATTTGCGTCTCCAGCTCCGCCACCACCATTACTTGTACCCTCTCTGTCTTCTTCATCGTCTTCCTCTTCTATAATAGTCGACGTACCCTCATCAGTAAATCTGACTGGTGAAAAACGTCCGTTGACATCGCCAATTAATCATTTAGTCGCACCGGTTCATAAAAAACTCAAACGATCAGGCACAATAACGATCGATGATTAGTTATTCTATAATTTATTTCATTTTTCTGCATCTTCCTCACAAACACATATTTCTTTTCTCAATCATCATTATTATTATTATTATCGTCAGTGCTTGTGTTTGTTTCTTCTTTTTTTCCTTCATCACTTCTGTTGTTGTTGTTGTTGCTTTTCGTTTTTCTTCTGGTTGGGAAAGATCAATTTACTCCCTCGTATGTCCATGTGCCTCTTATTTTCTTTCTTCTCTTCATGTTTTCTTTTTTGTAACAATCACTACGGATGATGGATTTTGTGGAAGAAATCTCTGTTTATGCAGACAGTTTTTCAAACGTAATACTCTTGCCAAATACCATCGTATCATTGAACATCGAGAATTTCTCTAGTTAAAAAGTAACATTGATTAAAACACAGAAGAATGCATTGTTCAGGTCAGAAACAAAATCATTTTATTATTGACAGGTGTATTCTTTTCCGTAGTAATGAAGCCCTACATGACTTTCTTTTGTGTTGACGGAATAAGTTTGAATCAAAATTATTGTAAAACAACTACTTTAATTGGAGTAAATAGTGTTTCCTGCTCTTACGAAGTCATGACAGGTATATAAATACATTTGATAGTCGTGATATATTAATGTATGACTACATGCTTGATGCAATTTTCTCTATGAAAATAATCTGAAAGAAGTTCATCTGGTAAGGTGCTTTGAAGAACAAATAATTACACGTATGAGAGCATTTCTATTCGAAATAAAAACATACGACATTCCTATTAATAAACATTGAGTTGAATTAGTTTCTCCCAGGAAACTCAGACAAATGGGATGATCATTTTATGAGCTATTCAAGGAAGAACTACGACGAGCTGAATATCTGCGTTTTGGAATAATTCGATTCAACTTACAATTTAATCATGTTTACTTCGAATAAAATAGAATATAATAAATAGCTATTAAGAACAATGACATTACTATTTCAAGACGAAAAGATCACTGAATAATTATTCTCAACTATGTATTAAAAAAGTTGAATGATACACGAAAAGATTTATTTCGAACGAAGAACGAACGTTGATGTTGATCGTTTTAGAGAAGAAGATTTTAAATATTGATCTTCACTCAATTGTAGAACATCGGGACGATCTTGTACTTTGTAAGTTAAACAACGACGTATGAACTCTTTAGCTTCCGTCGAAACTTGCGGTCGATTTGGAAATTGTACTTCCTTCGCATTTAAAATAATCTGATTTTCTAAAACAGTTGCTTGAGACAAATTATGCCCATATGGTTTTCGACCATATAAACATTGATAAAAAATACCTAAACACAAGTCATTGAGTGAATTTAATTAAAGTGGCAATTTTTACGTACAACCAATACTCCATACATCAACTTTTGATGAAATCTTAGGAGGATTTGGTCCCTGAACAAATACTTCTGGTGGTAAATACCAATAAGTACCAGCACCTAGAATTAAGAACGAGAATCAAGTGACATGAACTGATATTTCTTCTTACCTTGCGATGAAAGATCCATGCCATCTTCATCGAATGAATCTTCATGCATTTGTTTCGATAAACCAAAATCGGTTATTTTGATTTCTCCACTTTGATTTCCTGTTCCCAATAAAACGTTGCCGGGTTTCAAATCATAGTGAATCTACATGCAATTCGATAGGATCTCTCACGAACTATCAACAACTACTTACTACGGGCGGTTTGATTTCTAAATTCAAATACTTTAATGCGTTGATTATTTGCATAATAATCGATCGCGCTTCTTTTTCAGGAATAGTTTTGTTTTGTTTGAGATAAAAGTCCAAATCATTTCCATCGCAATATTCCAAAACGGTACAAAATGAATTCGTATCAATTTCAAATACGTCAAATAATTTTACAATTCCTAAATGATTTCACTTGAAATCTTTTCTCTGCTGACGAAAACAAGAAAACTTACTTTTATGCTGAAGATGTTTATGTATGTCGTATTCTCTAAGCGCATGTTTGATATAATTTGCTTTCTTTTCATCTTTCCACTCTTTATTTAATTGATGAATCTTACATGCCACGTAACATTGATTATTCAAATCAAATGCACGATGCACCTCACTGAATCCGCCTTTACCAATTAACGTTAAAAGTAAATATCGATCATGAAGAATATTATTTATATTGAATCGCGAGTGATCTTCATGATACAAACGTTTCAATTCTCGTATGTGAAGATTTCGATGTCGATCAAGTTTTTCTAAATCTTGAATTAACTCCACTTCTTCACGTTTCAGTGTCAATTGTCGAAGTCGAAGTATCTCGTCATATTCATACCAATCTTGTAAAGACGTTGGAGACGTCGAACACGATGACATCGATGATGATGATGATGAGCTTCTGCTGTCATTCGAATGATCGACAAATGAATGATTTGAATCAAAACTCAACGGAAGTGATTTTTGTGCACTAAAATGACAAAATATCATAGTAGGATAAAGTATTTATAAAAAATATCCTGTCTCGAAGATATATACTTGAATGAGTTCTTCTTCGTTTGTTTGGTCTTGAGCGACTGGTTTGTATCCGAGGAGTTTGATTTGGTTTCATCAAACACTAATGTCGAGATTGAATGTTGTAACAACGCTTTCTTTTTTGCTAGATCTTTCCGATCTTTATTCAGACTTTTCCTGGTTCGAAACAGCTGCTCTTGTGCACGTTTTTTCTCGAGAAAATCGGCCCCGTCAGTCCACTGTTCAATAAATGACATTCCATGTCGTTGAGTGACAAACTGGCCGAGATGCAGACGATTCTCCATTGCTGTTTTTCGCACTTGCTTTTTCTCCAACTGAGATTTATCAATCAATAAAGTTCGTGTCATCGTCAAGCAGCGTTTGATTGTTTCAATCGTATTTTCATTTTGACATTGAATATCCATTTTTGCTCGATATAATTCATTGATTTGTGCAATCAATTCATTTTCTTCAATTGCAGATGTACACGAAGGTACAGAATTAGTTTGAGTGGATTTACTACTAGAGTTAGATGACATTAGAACTGATTCGTTGGACGGTATCGTAGTTGGTAAGGGTGTGATATGGCAAGGCGACCGTTTTGCTGGCACTGATGGGGCGAGAAACGGTTGTTTACGCTTCCGAGATGGACAAATCGAAGAATTCATATTTGATTGGGATAAAATCGGCTCGAATGTTGTTGATGACAACATTTTTGTTAAGATGAAATCTGATGGCTTGACTTGTTCACCTCTTGAAAAATTCATTACATAATTCAATTGACGAAAGTCGAAATACGTACTTCGAATAAGCGCACAACAATTGATCATTTGATGGTAAACATGACATTGGTACTGATTTTGTTGTTAGATGAAATATCTGATCGTTATCTTGATCAGGTCTCGAATAGAGTGCAGGAGATGGCATTCGCCACTGCAGCAGTGCGGATTGGGATTCAGAGTTAATCATCCGGATGACAAACAACTAAATCAAAAATAGGCAAGGTTATTGTCAATGTCTACGAAAGACAGAGTAGAAGTAATGCATGTTGAAAAGATCATATGGGAGAGAAAAGAAAAAAAATCATATGATAGATGTTTGTCTGTCTGTCGCAATGAGAAAAAAAACATGAAGGAATGAAAGAAAACGTAAGAGAAACAATCGTGACATCGACACAAGGGCAGCAGCGTGTAAACCGGTCTGTAAACACGTATACAAAACAAGAAACATTGTCATCGGCAAGCACGACTGCGGTTGTTATGATGAGTGAGAAAAAATATCGAAAAAAGTAACGACAAAGAATGAAAAACTACTCTGTGTCTACCTTTAATAGTCACGATCATCATCACCATAATATTGCTTCTTTCTATTAACTGAAAGCATTTGAAATAACACACTACGACGAAAAATAGTACATTTGTAATCGTCGTTTTACCAATATGAAAAACATCATGCATCGATATGATCTAGAACACAGACATAATGATTTTCAGATATCATTTAGTTTTATCGAAAGGCAAAGATACAACATATTTTGAGAAATAGTATCGGATGACTCGAAAATATTCGATTCATACAACGCACATGAAATTGATCGATGATTCGTATAGAGAGAGGCTCGATATTGTTTATATTTAGTAAACACAATCAACAATCATATGATGTTCTAATCTTATCATGATTACTTAGAAAAATCGTCGACCGCTTCACCGTACATCATGTGCGATTCTCTATAGGCGCGCAAAGTTTAGAATCGCAAAACCGGTGAAAGTACATACCTGACACAATATATCTCGATTAGATCTGTGTGTTTCAAACGTATTCCATCTACTAAAAACTAATCAGAGAAACAAGCTGATTCAAGATTTCTATTTTTATACCAAACAAAATGAAAGTGATCCTTGGTCTCAAAAACGCATATATTTTCGCAGAGAAAAACAAGTTTATTATAGAAAGCAGAAAAACATCTAGTTTTGTTAGAATGTACGTCATTCTACTCTCCACTTAATCATTAGTTCAACAGAACACATCCTTTTCCGTGACAGTAGACATATATTAGTACTTTGATTTATTAAAATCAGCCGTTTCTATCAACAAAAATGATTGTATTACAGTAATAGAAAACGTTTCTGTTTAATAAATTCTTAATAAATAACTTATTGTTTCTACAATGTAGGACACACATCTTTCGAAAAGAGAAAGAACTTTTATCATTAAATATCTTCATTGGTTAGACTAGTCTACCAATGTTAAACAACCATTTGGATTAAAATATTCTCCTTTGCTTTATTCTACTTGAATTTATCATCATGACGAGTGGTAATGCTGGCCAGTCACTTTTTGCAGGAAAAAGTAAACTATTAGCTGTGATCGGCGATGAAGTATGTGACATAAGTAATTCAATTTGAAAAGTTCCTATTCGGTGTTTATTCAAAGGATACGGTAACCGGATTTTTGCTGGGTGGAATCGGTGAAATTAGTGCGAAAACGCGGAAACGAAATTTCTTGATTGTGGATAAAAGTTTGTTTTGAAAAGGAAACGCATTCGATTCAAAACTTTCGATTGAACTTTAGCCACGAAACTAACGGACATTGAAGAAACGTTTAAAAGTTTTCTCACTCGAGATGATATTGGTATTATTCTTATCAGTCAATTCGTAAGATATGTTCTGTGCTCTGTGAAAGTGATGAAAACTTTTGTTTCAGATTGCCGAACAAATCCGTGGGGTAGTCGATGGACATGACAAATCAGTACCTGCTATTTTAGAGATTCCAAGTAAAGAACACCCGTACGATGCGTCGAAAGATTCGATTTTACGTCGTGCTCGGGTAAGAACTTTTCACTGAAGAAAATCGCATCTGTTTGTTTCTCGTGTCTCGCTTTTCAGGGTATGTTCAGTGCTGATGATTTCAAATGAATTTTATTTATCGATTTCTATTTTTTCGTTCTTCTGTGATTATGATGATTTATAATAAATGTCAACTTTAAGAAACGAGATTCAGTTGATTATTTGCCAAAGATCAACGAGAACTAATGTACGCGTTCTACAACAAATGCATAGCGATTGATAAGCATATGCGCTGTTCGGAAGTATTTAATTATCTACGAATTACACGTTATCTAACCGATAAGACAAAAAAAAATTAATTAGTACCAAGGACATACAGTACTCGCTTTTACTAGTAGTAATTATTAAACGTTATTTTCTCTTGTCCAGATGCACTCGTTGATCTGAGTTATACTCATTCTCTTTTAACGGTATTATTGCTATTTTCTGGAAAGGATGTTGCCGGGTGTACTCTCGTACATGTTTTCAAGAACTTAAAACTATTTCTCGATTGCCTCGGCGGATGTTCAAACCTGAAAGATTGCCTGACAATTAAAATCTATGAATATCATATTACGATTAGAACATTCGTTAACAATTAGTCTCAGCCTTCAAAACAGGAAAAAAGTACTTTTTTTACACTTTGCTCTGTTTCCTCCACGCAAATGGACAACAATATCGATCGAAAATGTGCTTCTGTTTTCGTTCGTTCGTTTGCACTTAAACATGCGCCACTGAGATGAAGAAAGAAAGAAAAACTTTTCATTTTCATCGATATTTTCTTCCAAACGCTTCTCATAGGAACAAATGTGGTCGATTTTATTCTATACCTTTCTGTTTCTTGCTTTAAGTATAATTGGTTTCATCTATTTCAAACTTATTCGTCCGGAAAAGCAAATCTATGATAATTTGCGTGCTCAAGGAATTACAGGCGAACCATTCGTTCCTTTGCTTGGTCAGCTTCCAACTCTCCGTCGATATCGCGAAGCAGATATGATGATGACCTATTACGAAGATCTTGTCAAAAAATATGGTCAAGTGTTTCTGTATTGTTTCGGCCCAGTAATGCGTTTAGTGGTCAATGAACCTGATATGCTTGCTGATGTTCTTAGCCGAACAAATGCACATAATTATGTCAAACCAGCAGTTGGCAGTAGCGTCTTTGGGCCAGTCATAGGTTATCAAAATCTATTGGTTGCTGAGGGTAGCGAACACGAACGAGCACGCCGAATGATAAATCCGGCGTTTCATTATATAAATCTGAAATCGATGATATCGATCATTGCTGATCGAACACAACAAACAATTGAGAAAATTTTTCATGAAATCGATTCGGCTGAAGCAATTGATTTGCAAGTGTTATTCAACAAGTTAACTTTATCTGTTATTGTAGCAAGTGCATTTGGTTCAGATTTAGAAGCAAATTCTACTGCAAAAAACATTATGATTCGCAGGTTCAATGAAGTTCTCGATGCGGTTCTATATCGTTCGTTATGCATGGTTAATCAAATACCGTTTCTCGCTAAGTTGCCATTTTGGAGAAAACATGTCGTTGATGAAGGTGCTCGACTCATAGGAGATTTTGTCGATCAATTGATCATTGATCGGCGTCAAGGGCATTCAACAAGCATGTCGAACGGACCTGATCTTCTCGACTTACTTCTATCAGCTGTTGATAACGAAGGAAAAGCGTTTACTGATCAAGAAATCAAAGAGCACGCTCTGACATTTGTGCTTGCTGGAAGTGAAACGACAGGAAATCTGATGGTCTGGATGTTCTACATTTTAATGACACACGACAACGTTCTCCAAGCATGCCGTGAAGAAGTCGATGAAATTCTTCCCAGTGGAATTGAAATAACCAACGAACATCTCGCTGATCTGGTCGTATGCGAAGCAGTCATCAATGAAACCTTACGTCTCTACCCGTCGGCACCACTCTTCGTTCGCCAATGCGTACATGAGCATACAATTGGAACCGAACACAAATTACATATTCCCGTTGGCACAACTGTTTTGATCAATAGTTACACACTCCATCGTCGAAGTGATCTTTGGCCTAGACCATTAGAATTCGATTATATGCGTTGGTTACGCGATCCGAAAACAGGTTTGAAACCGAAACTGTGCCACCCATATGCGTATCTTCCATTCGCATCTGGACCACGGAATTGTATCGGACAAAATTTCGCATTATTAGAAGCGAAAATCATGTTAGCGATGTTTATTCAACAATGTGATTTGAAATTAGTACCTGGACAAAAGATCGTTCCTGATCTAAAGATTACACTACGAACAAAATACGGTCTGTTCGCCGACATAACCAAACGAAAGATTTTCAAATGAGAACAGCACATCATTTTCGTCAAATAAAAGTTTGTTTATCAACCAGATTCTATCACGTTCTGCGAGAAATAATTGATTCATGTCGGCACGTACCATACAGTTGATTGGTATAAATATGTGCTAGTTTAGCATTCTTGCCTTCGTTTATCAACAAGAATCTCTGATTTGCATTGATTGACCTTCGGATTTCGATGATAAATCGAATCAACAAATAGCTTTGTGATTGGATTTGGACTTATTTTTCAGCTTCTCATAGACTTTTCCCTTAAGTCATGTCTAAACTCGGTTAATCGTATTTGTGAGAAAATATCACTGAAAACCCATTTTTTTGTACGAGGGAGAAAACATGAAAATTCCTCATGTGTCTATTTATCACGAATGATCTTCCGCTGATAGAATATTTACAAACAGCCGGGAGGTATTCGATTGACTCGAGCTCTTATCAAGTCTTGTCTTCAAACACAAGAAAAGTCTATGATTCCATCAGACATCATTAGCTATTTTAATTATTGTACAAATATGTCATGCGACACGTTATTCATCATCCGGTGTCTGGAATTTTTGTTCACTTGAACAGAAGTATGTTTTACCTCTCGGTCAGCGTGACTTCGACAATTTCGTCACTTATTCAATAGCAATTCAGTTTGATTCTTGTTTTTCTTTTATATTAGTTCGCGTCTTCTAACGCCATGACAGACAAAATCGACAGACATACGAAAAAGAAAAAGAAAACTTACCACACAAGCATATAAAGAAGAAGAAGAAAAAAAAATCATGTGAACAAAAGAATTTGTTGACGATCATTCACACGTTCATCCATCCGATTTATCGATATGACAAGACGGGTGAGTGCGTGTTCGAGCAAAATAGATGAGAAGAAAAAAGACAGAAGAAAAATGAGACCAAAATTTATTTCGACGTCATCATTGTTACGAATTCTAAAACAATCCAAACTCATCTCAGCAACACAAGACCAGCATGTGCTTAGTCTCTTACCTTCGTAGTTAACTTGACCATCTAGAAAAATAGAAAGAGAACAGTTTTGAAATCAAATTCAGTGGACAATTTCGTACCTCCGTCAATATCTGCCTCTCGAATCATTTCATCAACTTCTTCATCAGTGAGTTTTTCACCCAAATTAGTCATAACATGACTGAAATGAGAACGAGATGATTAATCAAAGCAAGACATGCTTATTTGACTCACCGAAGCTCAGCTGCAGATATGAATCCATTTCCATCTTTATCAAATACACGGAATGCTTCACGAATTTCTTCTTCCGAATCCGTATCCTTCATCTTACGTGCCATCATTGTTAAAAACTCCGGAAAATCGATTGTGCCATTACCTTAATTAAATACATAATTCAGTTTGATATGAAAATCCATTTCCTTACCGTCGGCATCAACTTCATTGATCATATCTTGTAATTCGGCTTCAGTGGGATTTTGTCCGAGACTGCGCATAACTGTGCCCAATTCTTTCGTCGTAATAGTTCCGTCGCCATCTTTGTCAAATAAGGAGAAAGCTTCCTTGAATTCGGCTATCTGCTCTTCAGTTAATTGATCAGCCTGAAAAACAAAAGCCAATGAATAATTGAAATCTCTGAAGAGTGTTTATTCTGGCTTCATTTCGATGTACAATCTCGTAAATTGTCATTCAAAAAGCATCAAATTCGGTCATATTCCCTTAAGATTAGCATATTAATGTCACTATTATGAGAAAGATATCTCAATCAATTAAATTGCTGTTTTTATTTAATTCAACTAATTCTTATTGTAAGAAAGATAGTAATCTTTAATGGCATGTTGTCAACATTGCATTGCTTGTTGACAATATGATGAGTGTTCTATGTTGGAAAATGAGAACGCATAAGAATCTAAAGTTTAAAAATAGTCTTGTTGATAATGGATATCTTCAAGTATAGTCGACGATGATGATGATGATGACAATAGAGAAAAACTTTGGTATATGTCGATATATATTTCTTCGGTTTTATTTTCTTCTATGATAGATGATTCAACAAATAAAAGAATGTCATTAAATGATCGAATAATAAACTTGTCAAAAGGAAAACACAATAACAATTGGAAAGACGAGCTTCATATATATTTTTTATCTGGACTATCTCGATATTGTTGTCGTCGTTGCAAGAACAAGAATCGGATGTGCTATGTCGTGTGTTGTTTCTAGGCTCCCCTCTCTCTTTCTCTTTACACACATTCCAGTAGAATCAATTAAGATGCGCGAACGCAAACGGCGCACCATCTTTCATGCGAAAGCAGACGAAGAACAAGAAGCGAGAGTAGTTTCAACCTTCTCTGTCTGTGTGTCACAATCAGTTGGCGCCCAAGAAATCGCTTTGACACACGCGAGCACGCGAACATTTGCTTGTTATACAAAAACGAGAACGAAGGAAAAACCTGAAAAATATATATTTCTATTCTGTCTATTGATTTAATGATTAAAATAACGATAAATACCATTACAATTTTCCCTAACATGAAAATGATCCTTGTGTTTTTCTCTCGTTGTTATTTAACACAAATATTCTTCACGGAATTCTCCAACATTTGTATTCCAACAAGGAATCATTAATGATAACATACATAGAAAAACTATTTACTAGCTCGACAGATTAGGTCATTATGAATGCTGAATAATCGCTTGTATTTATACAACGAAAGTATCAGATATCTTTGTCTGACATGATGCTATTTTCCTTCGTTTTCTGACAGGTAAATAAATAAATAAAGTATTTTATCGAAAACATCAACTTGATTGACGGCTGAGTTCTTTATTTCTTAGATGAACACAAAATTTTCCTGTTATTTTAGTATTTTTTCGGATGAAAAAACTACCTTATTAATCTAGTTTGTTGTGTTTTTTTGTTCAAGAAACTATTTCCGTATTTCTTTTGTGTTTCCTATCTAACTTACCATTATGTTAAAAATGGAATTGAATTTGTCCTAGGTTTCCGTTTGTATGTATTTGTTCTGGTCGACCTGTATGCCAGGTTCGAAAATAACGATTATTCGTCGTTCTTATCGCTTCTAGCCAACACCGGGGTTCGTGAGTGTGGATGTGTGGATGTGTATATGCGTATTTGTTTGAGTGCTTGCGCGCGAACGATGCCGTTCAATTGTAGATAAAGTAGGAGAAAGAGAAAGAGAGAAAGAGAAAGAGAGAGAAGGCGAGAGAGAAAGAGAGAAGAATAGCTTGACTAGGCACGAACGTAATATACACGGCAACACAAAGCAATAGTGGAGCAACAACTTATCTTGTTGGTTCGAGACGGCAGCAAGAGTATTTTCTTTGATGATGACAACGACAATGACGATTCTCGTTTCTTGTTCTATAGAACAGAAGAAAAAAAAACCGAGTAGAAGAAAAAGGCAAACCAGAGCACGTTGTTAGATCCAAGCGAGAGGGAAATAAAAACTGATTTTCTCTTCTTCTCTTTGGCTTACAAAAGCAGAAGGAAAAGAAGAAGAGGTATGTTCATTATTCTCCTCTTTCCTGCATTCTTCTTCCGGCATCAAGCGATGCTAGCTAGATGCAAATGAAAGAATCTAATGTCGTTTTCAGACGACGAGTAGCGATGATGCGATGTAACGTTGATTTGTCGTCTCATGAGTGGTAGTCAAAAAGAGGCAAAAAAAGACTGTTGAGATGCAAGAGAAGAACCACTCTTTGCACAATAATACACAGAATTGTATGAAACGTCGTTCGTTCTTTTCCTTTGGTTTGACAACGCATCGTTTTTTTTATTTTTAGCGTTTTTTCTCTTCTCTGCTGGTTGCATCTTTATTGTCGTTGAAACACAGAAAGAGAGAGAGAGAAGGAGAAAGAAAAGAACCTTGTTAGAGCACGCAATGCCTTGACAACAACTTATACGTATATTCTGCTTCTCAAGTACATCGTTGCATGGAAGCTTTTATCAATCTAAATACTGTCGATTTCGAGTTCAGGGCTAATCAACTGTCATGTTCAAATTCGATTGTAGCATATTTTAGAATGCTAGAGTAGAAACAAGAAGATGTTAATTCATTCTTGACTCAAGAGACTCGCTTATTAAAGTAGATGAACGACAGAATAGTCTTAAAAGGAAAAAAAAAACTTCAACTGGAAGTTTAACCAAGTCAGTGTATGTGTTCACCTAGAAGACAAGAAAATATTTAATTATTTTCCAACGAGACGACTTTGTGCAAGAGAATGAAGAGAAAAACAACATCTTGAGATCTATAGAACTAAAGATGAAGCATTAATGCTTGCTTGCATAGATAGAAAATGATCGACGGCGTTTTCCTTTCTTATTGATTAACTAGGAAATACGAAGTATCGAGATGAAAAGAAGGAAAACTCTTCAATTGACATAACATCAGCATTGCATATCATTTGCTTTTATTTTCCTCATATATGTAAAGATGAAATCGTCCGATCGGATTATGATTGCATATTTGAATGTTAATCATTCTTTGATTTGTTTTCTCATCGGCTCATTTTCGAAAGAAACTACATCGAACATCGGAAAAATCATTGAGCAATTGTCGATTTTGTACTCCTTCTTTCAATGTATGCGTGTGCTCCTTTGTCTTTGCCATTATTACTATTGCTTTCGTCGAATAAAACGTTCATCTTCTAGAACAGTTTTATTTTGTGCAATCTCAAGGGTAATAAGACATCGTTATTATTATTGTTGTTCAAACTAGACACTGTCGAATGACAATTTCTTGGCGTTTGTTGTGCATACTTTCGCATTTTGCAAGAAGATATTTCATTGACCCAAGCATGATCAATCATCTCCATCTCGAAATTGAATATGGTTGCAATTCATTATACAAAGAACCTAATCCTTATGCAATAGAAAGAATCGCGTGATGCCAACATATTGTTCCACCTTTTATCAAGTACTCAGGAGGAAAGCAATGGTTAGAATTCTGTTCTAAATAATTTCGCCTTTGATAAATGGCACGATATTGAAATTCACGATGAACAACGTTTATGTACACATTGTTTCTCCTTGAGTTGTACCTCTTCAACATACGTCGAAAAGAATACTACGTATATACAAGTGCCATTTCATGTGTCCTTCTGTTCGTTCTGTCAGTACTTAAACGTATTCTTCATATCTCAGAGAAAAATATTTCGAGAATGTGTTTGAATAACCTCACATCCAACATCAATCTAATCATTAAAAAAAACGACCAGAGCATCATAACAAAATAACTTTTTTATAAATAATTCTTCGAATATTTTTCGTTTTCTTCCCTTCTACAAAAGGCGAATGATTTCATTCGATCCGAGTAACAATGCTGACACCAACGATTATCGTTGCATATTATACTGCATGGTCCATTTATTCACGAGCATTCTTCATCGCGGATATTCCAGGTGATAAAATTACTCATATTAATTACGCGTTTGCGAATATTGGGGCGGATGGACGAATTGCACTAGGTGATCCGTGGGCAGATGTGGAGAAAACATTTGGAGATGATACCTGGGATCAACCATTGCGCGGAAATTTTAACCAATTGATTAAATTAAAAGAGAAATATCCTCATTTACGGACGTTGATTTCAGTCGGTGGATGGGTAAAATATGATATTGGATTTGATCCATCGAATTCTTTCATTTGATATGTTTGTAGACATGGTCTGGAAGATTTTCCGACATCGCTTTGACGAGAGCGAGTCGTGAAAACTTTGCTCAATCATGTGTGGAATTTATTCGAAAGTATAGTTTTGATGGCGTCGATATTGATTGGTAAATGATTTTGTTTCTCTTGACAATGGATTTGAATTTTATATTTAGGGAATATCCTGTATCTGGTGGCTTACCAGGAAATACTCGTCGACCAGTTGATAAACAAAACTACGTACTTTTACTGAAAGAAATTCGAGAACAATTGGACGTCGCTGGTAGAATAGATAGAACAACTTATCTTTTAACTGTTGCGTAAGATTCACCCTTCCCTCCAGAAGAAAAAATTGTAGCCTTTAATTGCTTTTCGGCGTCTGTAGAACAGGAGCAAGTACTGAACGGATCCTTGATATGGATTTGCGAGGAATGTCTACTTATCTCGACTGGATAAATATAATGGCCTACGATTTTCATGGTGAGTTCCATATTCTTCAAGACCTTCAATGTGCGATAATCCACTCAAATCACAGGTGGTTGGGAAGCTAAGACTGGTCACAATGCACCATTGTTTCGAAACGATGCTGAAACAACAACAGATGTTGCTCCGTCGTTCATTAAATCAAGATATAATTGTCACGGAGCTATTCAAGGTTATATTGCTACTGGAGCACCTCGTTCAAAGTTAGTGTTGGGCTTGGGCTTGTATGGACGCGGTTGGCAAGGTAATCTAGATTTCTTACGTTCGATCACATGTGTATGTTGATCTGTTGTTTGCTTCCAGGTGTAAAGAAAACAGATATGAATGGATTTTCTCAGCCGGCTTCTTTGCAGCCACCGCCAGGCACATGGGAAAATGGCGTTTTTGATTACGACCATTTGAAGAAAAGTTATATAATCACATATACACGTCATTGGGATAATCAATCGAAAGTTCCTTACCTATATAATCCAACAACCGGTATATGGATCAGTTATGATGACCAGCAATCGATTGCTATTAAAGCTGATTATATTAAACGAGAGAAACTCGCTGGTGCTATGTTTTGGGAGCTGAGTGGTGATCGTGATTATGATTTAATTGGTGTTGCACACAAAGTTATACATAATGGCAAGAAACCATCACCGGAATGTCATCCACCAGTTGAAACAAACTCATCATCTGTACAAATATTTTCAAAAACTCAGAAACCAGTAGTTGAACCATCGTACGTAAAAAAGATCAATAGTAAAGCACCGCTTTGGGAAACAATGAAAGAGTACAACGTCAATGATCTAGTTATCTTCGAAAACGAGCTCTACCGATGCCGTCAAAGACATATGTCGTTACCAGGCTGGACGCCCTTAGTCGTCGCTGCGCTTTGGTTACGTATTTGAAAATCTAACTTTATTCTTTTCTATTTCTTTTTATCCGTAAAGTATGCAATAAAATACCTCTTTTATCCTATCAGAGTCAAGACTAAAATATACAACACTCGTGTTCTTGATACGTAGTAAATCGTAATTGAGAATAGATTTATTCAATTATTATCCTTTTTTTTCTACAATACATATATAGAGATAAGAATAAACTAGAGAAAATATACAGAAACAAAAACAAGCCAAATAAATCGATGATGAATAGTTCTACATGCGAAATCGTCTAGAAAAGAAAGAGATGGTGGATGATAAGGTAGAAGAAGAACAATAACAAGAGATCGCATTTACTTGGGTGGCACAGCTGGACCCTGGCGAGACGAGGGCGATTGAATCGGTATCTAGAAAACAAAAAGCTTTCTACGGGAGAGTACGAAATAAAGATGAAAATTACTTCTTGAAGAACACGTTCTTCACTTTGACTTCGTTTACGAACGGACATGGAGTTCAGATGACCATTTCTAACAATGAAAACAAAAACTGACTGTGAAAGAAAGAGTCGATTGATGAGATGAATTTTACTCTTTTATTGGAGTATTGGTGTTACTTGCAGCCATCGATCGAATGATATTCAATTTATCATCATGCTGTCGTTCGAGTTCACGCATTCGTATTTCTTTGTTTTTCAGTTCATTCACATATTGTTGTTCGAGTTCGTTAATTTTAATTTTTAGTTTATTTTCAAAATCGATTTTATCTTTACGTCGTTCGGCTTTCAATGCTTTCAGGTCGTTATTTTTGTCTTCAACTTGAGATTTCAATGTTTTATTTTCACGTTCAATTTGATTTGTTGTTTTGTAAAAGTCGTGTTGAGCTTTTTCCAACAGTTTGATACGGGTTTGTAAATGGCGAATGGTTTTACTTTGTTGATCGTTTTCTTTCGTCATTTCATCATGATCAGATATAGTCAAATCATATTCAGATGCTAATTCGAATGTAAATTTACGTAGATAATCTTGTTGTTCATGAATTAACTAGAAAATCACCAAACCATTGCAAGAGAACGTGTATTAGAAGAAAATATTTACCATGCTGAGTCGATGTCGTTCATCAATGCGACGTCGGAGGTGTTCTTCAAGCGCTAAAATCGCTTCTTCATCACCATCGAGAAGAGAATATTCAAGTGATGGAAATGGAGCAATCAAAGCTTGTGCACTGAGGAGAAAAATGAGGATTTTTTACTAACAAAAGATGAGATTTACTTGAATTCAGCAAAGAGAACTGGTGCTGATCCTTGTGGTTGATTTTCAATTTCACGTAAGGGAGCATTTGCACGAGTGACTTTCGGTGGCACTGGCGGTGGAGGAGGTAAAGCACGTGGTACCAAAACATCCTTTGTCAATTCACCAAATTTCAACGCATGCTAAAAGAAGGAGAAGCGATTAAATTGAACACGATGCATCGTTTAAATACTTGAATTTCTTCGTAACCATCTGCGGCTGGATTAACGCATAGGATCATTCTGATTCGGCCTTCACCATCGAAGTAACTCTTGAAGAATGATGTCAATTTAGATTCACGATATGGTACCATCTGAGTAAAAGACTGTTTTATGAATTGAAAAAAGAAAAGATGATACCTTACCTTGATGGTACCTTGTGATTGATTCTCCCGTAAAATCTCAAAACATTGTCGAAGTACCATTAAAGATGAATTGATGTTACCTTGACAAAAGATTCAATCGTTACAGATTACCTACCGATGAAACCATCACTTACTCGCTTCTTTCACTCGTTCGCCCACAGTTTTCGCTCGATTGACACGTTCACTTCCAGCTAAATCAACCAGATGAATCGTACTAATCATCAGATCATCCTTTGTCTATAAAAAAACCCTTTTGATAACAATCTTTCGAATCAAACCGATCGGACCATACCAGTGATGTTACTGGAATATCATTATGATATTGAACGAGACGCATCGAAAGTACACTGTGTGATCGACTTGATTCAGTGTTCAATTGTGTATGTGCAATCCGACGACGTTTTAAACCCATGTTTAATAATTCAATCGCTTCATCACTTGAACGTACTTCAATTTCTTTAACATCTCGAATATAAGGTCGACCGCGATTATCATCGCGTAATTGTTTCGATTGTGGTGCTCTAGGAAAAGAATTTGTTGATCTTGAATTCATACTGTGCATCATTCATACTTATTGAGAATATCATCATCGAATAAATCATAGATATAATTATTGTAAATCTCTACGAACGTTACAAACACAAAATATGAACAGTCTTCATTCAATTGTGGATTCCACAATGATGTCATGTCTAATGTACGCGCAGCTGTCGTTGCCTCTGGCATCCTATTCAAATAAGAAAAGAGTTCATATATATCCTGTAAACAAAGGAAGAACTTCGACGAACTTAGCCCGTTGATTATTTTTTCCCATTTGAATTTCTTTTCGTTGACGTTCGATTAGAATATCTGCTTCACTTTGAATTTCATAACTATTCTGACGATCAGAACGAAGTAACTACAATAGGAAAACGACATTGGGTTTAAAATCAACGTACGTCGAATACATACATGTTTTTTTCCCAGATATGGACCGACTGAATTGAAAATGACATCGAACGAACGTGGAATTAAACCTGGATTGTTGTTCGGTCCCATCATTGTATATGTTTTACCCGAACCAGTAATTCCGTATGTAAATAAAACGCCTACAATTTATTCATCAATACATTTTCTACGAAGGCGAACACGAATAACGTACTGTTTTTGCCTTGAATAAGATCATCGAGGAGTGGAATGGCTAATTCCTTAAAAGCAGCTGACTGTGTCACATCGTCCGTAAGAATGTGAGAAAATTCATAATGAGACTAAATTCAGATTAGTATAGAATTCAACAAAACGAACTTCTGGTAACTTACTTCTCGAATTTGCCCATTTTTTGTATTCTAGCAAAAAAAAAAGATACTTTTCAAGCAGGAGAATTCATATTTCATCGCTTACTTCTGATGAGAAAAGAGTAAGTTCGGTTGAGCTTGAAACTTTGACTGATGATGTCGAATTCTCGGTTTCCTGATCATTCGTGCTTTCTTTAGGTGGCCGCAAACGACAGAAAACCTTCACAATAATGGAACACAATGAAAAATTTCTTCGAAACTAATGAATACACACTTCAACTGGACAACCACCACCATTGGCGAGTAAATCTCTCGAGCCGAATTGTGATTTTTTCATCGGAGTTCGTAAAGCCATAATCAAATGAAAACACAATCAGTAGACAAAAACAAAATATGATACAGTGAATTGTTTCCTTTCCTTCTGACAATTGAACACAGAGAGAAGACTGACCATTGGTCAATTCATACAAAGACCAAAAGACCATTTCTATCTCCTCAGTTTACTCTATCATAAAGCGATTTATATAAATAATTTATGATGAAAAAATTCTTTGAGTTAATCTTCATTGAAAAAATTCATATTTATTCTATTATTATCTAAATAAATCTATAAAAAAACCTGTAGATGTCACCTTACGAACAATAAGAAAAACGTTTGGTCATAATCCATGTTTAGAATAGAATAATGTGATTTTTCGTAGTACTGATGTGATATCTGATGCTTGTTTGGACATTTCTTTAAATGTCTTAAAATATTACAGTCAAATTACGGTTAAGAATGTAAAAAATGACTTACTTGATCAACAAAACGTGGATCGAAAGCATCTGCTGGATGGACAGCCAGTGAGCGGATGAAATCGTCTTTGTTCGGTACAGCACGAAGCGCAATCTAAAATTAATTCAACTGCACTTGCTGTTGTGAAAAAAACAAGGATATTACTTACGGAAAACACACTTCTCGCTAGCATTCCATGATGTGGTTTCAACGAGAATTCATAAGCTTTATTCACAGCATCTACCAAACTTTTATCACCCACACTGAATTGATGTAAAAAACTTGACAGAAATTCGAACGCTCTAAACATGCAGAAACTTGCGATTCACCTTTTCCTCTTTGATACAACACACCGTTTTAACCAGAGTAAAGCATCTGTTGCCGAGTTTCTTGCTTGTGTCGTTTGAGATTCGATTTCATCGTTGACTATGGCAAACAATGTTTGAAATTTTGATGGATTTTGATTAAGTTTTCGTCGTAATTTCTAGATGAACGATATGAGAAATTCTCATCGGATCGCCTCAAATCTGCTTACAGCAATGTTTCCATTAACATCGGCCTTGACAGGAGTGAAGATTGGACTGTTGAATTTGTCTTAAAGATAACCGAAGACATTGATATCAAGGCAAAATGATAATAAACGTACCCACAAGTGAAAAGTATTCTTCACAAGTATCAAGAAATAGGTCAGCTTGAAGTTCTTCGAAAGATAAACTATTGAATACGGAAAATCTATAAAGCACATTGACAAATAAACTGAATTTTTCTGATGCTCATTACCGATGTGAAAGTTGAGAAAAAAACGTTTCATAAACGATTTCATTCGAGTTTTGATCATCACTAAAATAGGCACTTGATACTTATTTGTTCACCAATACATTGCTTGACTTACGTTTCCGTGAACGATTGTTTTTCGACATTAGATTCAGATGCAGATATCAACTCATCATCAACTTCATCATTTATGATTGGTATGGTTGAGTTTGGTAAATTAAAATATAAAAGAAAAGTACTTCCGATGTTGTTCTTCAGTTTGACATAATCATCGAATTTCGAAGGAAAGAGATCGTAGTCAGTTTTCAATAACAATCGCGTGATATTCATAATCTAAAATGTGATAGAATCGATCAGATGACAAACTTGGAGAGATATTCCTGTCAAATTTTCAAAAAATAACCTTTCTGTGAGACCATTGGGTAGGAAAATTCACGCCCAAATTACGTCAACAATAATCGTACGATAAAATCGACATTGAATAATGCTTATTTAAAATATATATATCGAGATGGTGTGATGGTAAGAAACATAAACTTCTTTCTTTCCTTTGCCTTCTTGTTTTTATAATATGAAGGTTCTCAACCTAGTCGTTTTGTATAGAGAACGAAAGAAAAAATAATACTGTCCACAGGAGAAAGTGCAAAGGTGACGAGGAAGAAATGTCTTCGCGCTGTTCTCTTATTCGATTGATTTCGCTGTTGTCGTCGGACACATATTCATCATTAAAAAAACTTATTCACAAACAAGACTAGAACTCACATAATGTTTTTTCGTATGCAACACGTGCGAGACCGTTATCGAATATGTTGATTTTATATCGTTTTAATAGAGTAGACTGGCATCATCATATTTCACGATTTTATTGTTAGTAAACGAAATAGGTAATAGGAAAATGCTTCTTTGGCGTAAACAATAGATATTAGTTGAATATAAACTACTGTCTTTATCGAAAATTTATTCTGTTCGTGCAAAATGTTTAAAATCTGTCAAGGTGTAGATGATAGTCATTTTTCCTGAATGTGTATATGCCTTGTCGGAGATTTTTCTTCCCGTTCGCAAGAATTATCGTTACGTGAAAAATCAACAGAACTGATATCTTTTTCCAATGAACAATGATCGTCACTAACATTGTTCAATTGATGTTCAAGATCTTCTTGGTCAGGTGCGCCGAATATTTGGTGAATAATAAAAGAAAAAAGCTATTTCATCATTTAAAGTTAACTATCCATTCACTCAATCCATAAAATTCATCATTCTATGATGATTTCTGGATAAAGGATCGTCGTTATTATCTTCCGATGTGACATTTTCATAATTGGTGATGATATCCATATGACTGATGAGGTTGCTCTGTTCATCTTTTTCGCCATGTGTCGGTTAATGTATATAACTTGAATTTACCTTCAGGACATGCTCGTCGGGCATTGGCCTAGGGTGAGGGTAAGAGTAAATATATCGTCGCTAAATTGAGTAGTAACCTTGAATCTCTCAGTTATACCTACACCCTCAGTCTCAGGCTAAGTAAGGACCATTCTGTTGTATTTGGCACTTTCTCTTATTTTACTATAACAGAAAATACTGACATCATTAGATTGTTTTCATTTTATTGGCTCTTGGTGGATTCACCAATGGAAAAAGAACGAAACTCGACTTTCAATTGAATACATGGACATTCTTTCGTTACTTGCTGATGGAAGATTTATCTAAACAAGCCTATTGGGATGAACGTTTTCTAACAGAAGATTCATTCGAATGGTTTGGTGATTGTTCACGTTTATATCCTGTATTGGATCAACATTTCAAATCATCGCCTTCTCGTGTTCTACTTCATCTCGGTTGTGGATCATCTTCATTAGCCGAAGAAATGTGTAATCGATACTATTGCCATTTAGTTTATAATGTTGATTATTCATTCGGCATTCTCGATAAACGTCGATCGATAAAAACAAACAAATATGTAATTGATTGGATTGCGTTAGATATTCGTGCAATGCCGTTACGTTCCAATTATTTCGACACAGTTATCGAAAAAGGTACGTTGGATGTGTTTTTCGTTGGTCATGAACATCATCTGTGGAATCCGTCAGAAGAATTAAAAGAGAAAATTGATCTGATTTTAACACAGATTAGTCAATGTTTACAATCGAATCATGGTCGATTTATTTCCATATCTTTTCAACAGCCACATTTTCGCCGACCTTTCTTAGCTAAACGAAAATATCAATGGTCGATTCAAGTACATTCTGTCACTGATGGAAATGAATCCGTTGAATATTTTGTTTATGTAATGACAAAGGGCGAACAACTGAATGAAGAAGATCAACTACTGGAGGAAGGTAAATCGACAAAATGGTATTGGATTAACAAAACATCGAGTTCGACGTCTACAGCGAAGTGCTTTCTAAAGGAGAATGATGAACAATATCTTTTCAATATTGATCCTATTGACAATGAGTAAAAATCGATTCGGATCGTTTTCTGTTTTGTTTCAGATAAATAGTAAAACTACAATGTTCATAATAAAAAGAAAGACTTGTTAGTTCATAACGTTTGTCAATTGAAGAACAACACTTGCTCGCTGCGCATCTACCATTGGATCAAATCCATATGCCATCAAATAATCACCGGATATCGATTGTACTGAAACAATTGTTGATTGGTCAGTGCCAGGATAAATATTAATCTCTTGGATCTTGTACATTTTCAACGGATTCAGTCCTTTCAATCGAATAACACCATTGCTACCAGCTAAATAACGATTGCTAACTAAATATGTGAACCACACTGCTTGATCTTGTTCCTCGTTAACATAGATTAAAGAGGCAATATCTCGATTTAATCGATATGGAGAGACCAATCGAAATAGTCTTCCATGCCAAATGATCGATTTCAAACGAGCATAATCGTATAACACTTGTTGACTAAATTTCAGTTCGTTTTCATTGAGTTTGCTAACGACGAGATCGTATCCTAATTTACCCATCATAGCAACATCTGTTCGAAATTTTAATGATTGTTTTCCCCAGTTGGTGACATGGTTGCACAAAGTAATTGTCGGGAAAAAGAATGAGTAATTCCACTGAATGAACACACGTTCCAATCCATCAGTATTGTCACTTGGCCAGAATTCGGTAAAATATTGTAAAATGCCATAATCAACTCGTCCACCACCACCGGAACATAACATAATCGGTACAGATGGATATTTCATTCGAAGACGCTCAAGAATATCATACAAACCTCGAACATAATCAACGTATAGATGAGATTGATGAAGATTCGTCGGTGAATAAGCATTGTAAATCACAGCATTACAATCCCATTTGATATAAGCTAACTGTGGATGATCTGTAAATAATCGATCGATAATATCGAAAACAAACTCTTGAACTTGCGGATTTGACATGTCAAGCACCAATTGATTTCGAAAGTAATATTCCGACCTATTTGGTAGTTTAATGACCCAATCGGGATGATTTTCATAGAGTTCACTTCTTGGATTGACCATTTCCGGTTCAATCCAAATACCGAATTGAATATTATTTGCTTGTGCTTGACTGATCAAGTAGCCAATTCCATTTGGTAGTTTTCTTCGATTGACTTGCCAATCACCCAAACCCGCACTGTCATTGTCTCGTGGATATTTATTTCCAAACCAGCCATCATCCAGAAGAAATAGATCGACACCTAATTGTCGAGCATCTTGAATAAGCGAAGTTAATTTTACTTCATCGAAATCAAAATAGGTCGATTCCCAATTGTTCAGGAGTGTCAATCGATTACCTTGGCCATCAGGCACACGATATTTTCTTGCCCATTGATGCCAACGATGACTTATGGTGTTTAATCCTTGCGATGAATACGTGAAGAGGAAACTTGGCGTTACAAATTCTTTGTTTGGAATCAGGAAATATTCCGATGCATATGGATTTATACCAGCAATGAGACGTAAATTGCGCATAGAATCGATTTCAAATTCGATTTTATAGTTTCCTGTCCAAGCTAATGTACCCGCAAACACCTCACCGGAATCTTCGTTCTCGTAATTTATCGGTTGATTGAATGACAGAAGAAATGATGGAGCTTGGAAAAGATCAGCGCGTGTTCCCAATTTTGTATCTAATACTTTTATACCGGCGGTAAGTTGAGTTTCTTCAGGTATCATTTCTCGTGCCCAAGCTCCATGAAAATGTGTCAAATAGTACTGATGGAATGTACTGAAATATAAATTAGCTGAACTATACTTTTGTAGACGAACAATATCTGTTTCATTGTGTTGAATACTCGACCATTGTTCGATGATGTTTTCTTTATAATAAGCTCTATAATAAAGAATAACTTCGAATGAATAAACAGGATCTTTTAGGTAAATCTTCGTTAAAATAACTTCGTTGGATTGATCAAGAGACTTTTGTTGATGAGAAACATATTTTAAGTCCAATGAAGGATTCTGATCAGCATGAATCACTTGTATGGCAGGTTCAAGTAAATTCCGTGTACCATTAGGTGTATAAGCGGAACTGTACAGACCCGTGTAATCGCCATTGAATTGTTTGGCTTCAAAACTTGGAATGAGTTCATAATCTTTTGGATTTGTCAGCCGCTTTCCCATGTAAACCATAGAAAAATCACATTGTTGATTGACTCGAATAACCAGCGCCGTACATTCCGTTTCGATCGGGATGTGAAGATTCGCTAAAAAATCAGATTTCGAATTGTTATACAAAAAAAACCTTTTACCTCCCATGATTGATCAATGAATTCTTCTATTCCGAAGGAGAACCAGACGATTGGATCGTCGTTCTTATTCAATGAAAATCTATCCATACGAACGATGGCAGAACATGACAACAAAGCATGGAACAAATCTCTTTCGTAATTAAGTCAAATGCGACATGACAATAGATGACCGGAAATCAGATCGTGTCAATTGAAACAGAACAGATGCTTTGCTGTTCGAAGAATCTTGAAGAACAGTATGAGTTCTTTCACCCTATTTGACATTGAAATGTTAATTGTTTCTTTACGACAGCTTAACATGCAGATAATCGCCGATAATTTCTAGTTTTATACACGAAGTAATTACCAATCGACCTAAAAAAGGGCATATGCGCATGTATAAATCATCAATGAAATTTTTTTAAATCAAATCTCGTTCTTTCAAAAGACATTCCAACACGTAGATCTTTCCATGATAAGACTCTTGGAATTTCTATGGTTTCTTCGAACTTCAATCATTCGAATTACGGTCGAGCGAAGCGAAGTATATTTGTTTGAACAGTGTACATTTGTTTGATTTGATTTCCAAAGAGCAGAACATCACGTCTGTAGGTGTCGCTGATTAACGTTAATTAATCGTCTAACGGCTTCCTTGTATGCTGATCGGTCAATTTTTTTTTTCTTTCCTGTTTGACAATCTGTCTGACTGACTCGTTTCTTCTGTACTGTAAACAAACAACAAGCAACAAAGAGATGATCCATCTTATCGTGAGAATTTTCAGTGTATTTACGCATTAATATACGTGAATGTACGTCGATGTCTTATGTCTGCCTTATTGATGTTTTTCTAATCTAAATTCCTTCGAAAACGAACATGCTTGATAATCTCAACGATGACGTCGAGTCTCGTTTAAGCGAACTCGAACGTTTGTTATTTAATTCGTCGATCAAAGATCAAAATGTGTTGGGTGTTGAAGCATTACTCGATGCGTTTATCGTTCTTTACGATGAATGTTGTAACTCGACATTACGACGAGAGAAAACTATTGCAGAATTTATTGAATATGGTTAGTTTAAATATTGATCTGGTAAATAATGCGATTTTCTTTGTTTCTTCTAGCTAAAACTTTTGTTACACGTGTGAAACGATGTCGATTTAGTCGAAATGATTTTGAAACGATCAAAATTATTGGACGTGGTGCTTTCGGCGAAGGTAAATTCGGGTTGATATGAGATTTTTCACTATTGAAAATTCTAGTGGCGGTTGTGAAACTAAAAAATACCGACCGGGTATTTGCAATGAAAACATTGAACAAATGGGAAATGTTAAAACGAGCGGATACAGCTTGCTTTCGTGAAGAACGCGATGTTCTCGTCTTTGGTGATCCCCATTGGCTAACTAAATTACATTATGCGTTTCAAGATTCAGAAAATCTGGTAAGAATAGAACTTTTCGTCTGTTTTCCAAAAACATTTCTCGTTTTAGTATTTTATTATGGATTACTATTTCGGTGGTGATCTATTGACACTATTATCGAAATTTAATGATCATTTTTCTGAAGACATGACACGGATTTATGTCGCAGAGATGGTCCTAGCGATCGATTCACTTCATAAACTTGGTTATGTTCATCGAGACATCAAGTAAGTTGAGAATAAGTATCGTTCTTGTTTGATTGATGAGTGATTCTAGACCTGACAACGTCCTGTTGGATGGAGAGGGACATATTCGTTTGGCTGATTTCGGTAAGAAAGATGAAAAGAATTCTATTGTGAGGAATAAGTTTGTGTTTGCATAGGTTCCTGTTTACGAATGCGAGCGGATGGTACGGTGCAGAGTAATGTGGCTGTTGGCACGCCAGATTATATTTCTCCTGAGATCTTACGTGCGATGGAAGCAGGTCAAGGTCGCTATGGTCCAGAATGTGACTGGTGGAGTTTAGGATGTGCGATGTGGGAAATGTTATTTGGTCTACCTCCATTTTATGCAGAGAGTCTTCTTGAAACGTATGGTAAAATCATGATGCACGTACAAAAAGAGGTAAATGTCTCGTTGAGGACTGAATGGAACAGTAATCTGTTCGATTTTAGCTTCCACTGCCATTTCCAAGTGATATTGAAGTATCGGATAGTGCCAAGGATTTATTACAGCATCTTCTATGTTCAATTGACAATCGTTTGGGAAAACATGGCCTAGATGATTTTGTCAATCATCCATTCTTTGCGACGATCGATTGGAAAAACCTTCGTCAATGTTTGTTTTCTCTCTAAAAAAACCCTCAACTATGCTCTACTTTATTTAGCAACCGCTCCGTATGTTCCTGTGGTAACTAGTCCAAGTGATACGTCCAACTTTGATGTCGATGATCTCGAACCATCGAATAAAGTACGTAGAACATATCCTTTCAGTTTGATTTCCATTTCAATTTTTTCCTTTTATCTCTTAAGAATAATAAAAAGGTAAAACCCGTGCTGTGTTCTGTGCTTTTTCTTTGTGCTTCTATGTTTTTGTCGGATCTCCATCGAAACGAAATTTTCTTCTCTTCTAGGATGTTGTTCCCCCTGTTTCGCAAGCAGCCTTCACTGGCCATCATTTACCGTTCATCGGTTTCACTCATTCAGCTAACAAGTAAGTCACTACTTGGCGAATTCTACAGATGAACTTTTACTTTCTCTAGTCGCTATTCTGATGGTGCTATATCTTCGGCAACAACAGTGACTGTTCCTCTTCCGTCAACTCCTCCGTCTGATATTTGTGATTCTCAAGTAAACAACCAACATTTAGAATATGAAGAAGTCATTAATTCATTGAAACTTCAACATACATCGCTGTTGGATGAACTCAAACGTTTGCGTGAAGTGTACGAACAAACCAAATCGGATTCAATCGAACAAGCTCGTCAAATCAAAACTCTCGAAGAGACACATAGAACTCAAACTGAGATAAATCTCAACGAGCAAATTGATTATCTGTTCAAGATCTTAAATTTATTACAAAATCTGCGCGGATTCAACGAAACTTTCTCAGATCAAAATCTCTTTTCATTAGATGAAATCAAAAGTCAACTCAATCAACAAATGAATTACTTCTCGAATCTCGACAAGAACTCCTTCGTGAATAACAATCATCAAACTGATGAAAACCATACTCTTTCCAAATCTCAATCGTCTAATCTCGGCATTTTATTAAACAAATTCGAACAGAAATTCTCCTTGTTATTGAACAACAATTCATTAAATGAATTAGACGAAACTACAGTTGAAAACGAGCACGACGAAGAACTGGATTTGCTTCCAAACGAAGATCTATTCTTGAAAAAACTCACCATGTTTCTACATGAAATTCACGAGAAATTCAAAATCGTTCTACGAGAAAAAAATGAATTAGATGACAAGCTAATCTTTCTCGAAGAAAAACGTCTGACCTATTCACGCTGGGAAACTCAAATGTACGATATCTTAAAATGGATCAATGAAGAGAAAAGTGCGCGATCACATTTGAAAGGCTTAGCAAACAAAATGGCCGAAGAACTCGATCAGATCCGTGAAACGACAAGTCCGTTATTAAACATAGGAAGCACTTCATCGTCAATGAATGCAGCTGGAACAAGTCTCGGACACAACACGGTGCGTAATGATAAATCATGCCTATGACGAATTCTGATGGAAGAGATGTGTATCCCGATGGAATCATGTCTTTCTTTATTTCTTCCTATAATCAATCGCATCGTTCTAATACAGAACACACGTTTATATACCTCTCTCTCGATAGAAAGGAAGGAAGGATAATGTCAAAGTCCCCAAAAATACACCGAAGTAGGGACAAATAGCATGCGAAAAAGATTGTCACAATGTCGTCACGAGAGATAGCAGAGATATCAACAACTTGTCAGTCAGTCTGGGAGAATGCACTTCATGAAACGATTGATGATCGATAGGAAATGTGAAGTTTGTTTTCGTCACAGGCTTGGAAACATGGCCGATCTGTCAAACTAAAACACATGGAAATCCAACAATTGCAAACATCGTTGCAAAAAGAAATTGATGCAAAACAACGCATACAAGAAGAATTAAAAGAATCACAAGCAGAGAATATTCTCAAAGCGGAGTACGTTTGTTAAGAGAAATTTATTCGGTAGTGAATTCCACGTTTGTAGAGAAAATCTGCGTCTCAAAGAAGAAATTGAAAAACTCCAAAAACAATTAACTCACGAACAATCGAAACCAACTGTCAAGTCACCTGTTGCTCATAGCGTTTCAGGTAGGTCACATTGTTGTGTACACATCTGTTATTCGTATACCGTTTCATCTAATTAGATGAAATGTCAAATCTGAATAACAACTCGTCGATTGACCGATTTCTCCGCAACGTCACTGCAGGATTATCTGATGCGCCGGCGATCGTATGTTACTGTTTTACATTGGAATAAGCAATATTTGTTGCTGTTCTAGTTCAATGATACGAACAATGATTTATCGGGCACGTTCGATGATGGAAGTAGTGCAGGTGGTGATGATTCATCTCGAACAATGTCGGGATCGAATAATAAGATTCAAACAATACGCCCGTTGATACCACTTCGAGTAAAATGCGAATGATAGATTTCAACTCGGTTCGAATCGTTTGTTTTAGAATGATTTACACGATTTTATGATCGCTAATTTTCATGTAACAGCTATGTGTGATGATTGTCAAAATGCGTTAATCGGAATTGTTCGTCAAGGCTTCGTTTGTCAACGTAAGACGATGTCGTATACTTTGTTTGGAATCTGTTCTTCGATTTCAGGTTGCAAACTTATCTGCCATCCCGATTGCATGGAGAAAATCTCAACACCATGTCGACCATCAATCAAAGATCGAAGTAAATGATTTCTGCTGCATTTTCCCGTGATTTGATCTTCTGTTTCAGGTCGAACCATTCTACTCGATCAACATATTGTTCGAGTATGTATTACTGGTTTATCGGTGATTATATAAATGAGAAATTATCTGTTTTAGATTCCGAAAGCAGGCGGAATCAAAAAAGGCTGGAGTAAATATCAATTGCTGAATCTCCAAACGAAGCTGCTTTTCTATGAACTGTCATCGGACAAAGATCAGAAAATCACCTGGCCACAGCCAGCCTTCATCGTTGATCTTACGGATGACGAATTCCTTGTTTCATCCGTGACATCATCGGATGCATATCATGCGAACAAAAAAGATGTTTCGAGCATATTTAAAATCAGCGTATTGAAACTATCTTCACCGAAACAATTTCAACATACACTCTTACTAACAAATAACGAAACGGAGAAAACCCAATATGTCAATATGTTATCTGACCTTTCGACAAAAGTCAAAACATTGAAACAAAACGGTGCTACGGTACAAACACATTTGCTTGTTGTCTTTCCGATTCGAATTCATCTTGTTTATAGCGTGGTGCAAATTTTATTGCCAAAGAATTATTCGACACATCGAAAACATCGAGTCTCAAAGAAGCAACAGCTGCTGTTATTCTTGGTAAGTAACATTTTGCGAAAGAATGCCTATTAATTAAGAACTAGTTAAAGCGTTGTTTATTCGGAATAACTGAAGGATATGAGAACCATCGGGGAGAGAAAAAATAACCTTTACTTTTCTTCTTGTGTCTGTGTCATGGCGAACTTTGTTTTCATTGAAATCTTTAGATCAAGATCATGTGATTGTTTGTGGTGAAGACGGACTTTACTTACTCGATGTTTCTAAAGATAGTAAGTGGAACTTTTCGATTTTGTTTTCATGATATTTTGACTGTTCGATATCATTTCAGCGTCAACGAAATTAAGTGATAAGAAAGTTCATCAACTTTCGTTGATTTCAAGTAGCGATCTACTGGTCACCTTATCTGGTAAACAGCGAACAATTCGTTTGCAATCATTAAAAGCATTACTCGATCATCCATCATCGTCATCGGATAGCAAAATTGTTGAAACGAAAAATGCGACGACATTTGCTGCTCATTCAACATCATTGATTCTTGCTGTTGCCATCAAAAATCGTATTCTTGTTTACCAATTGTTCTCAACACCAAAACCGTATCATTACTCGTTTATCAAAGAATTCAATATCATACAGAATGTCACGTATTTGGAAATTTCAACGATTAATATTAACCAATCGGAACAACAGATTTTATGGTATGGTTATCCGTCAACATTCGTTGCACAACGACTTGATCAGCAATCATCGAGTGTTTCGTTATTGAGAGATGAAGATCCAACATTACAATTCTTTCGAGATCGACCAATTGAAGCATTACGTGTTGTACCTGTTACAAGTAAAATATTTTTCTTTGAAAACTTGTCTTTCGAGTCGAGTCCGTGCATTTTTATTTAGATTCATCATCAGTCAATGAACTGTTACTTGTATTTCGTGAATTGGGTATCTATGTAAGTTCGTCGACTGGTATGCGAACACGCCATAAGGAATTAATGTGGACTGCTTTGCCCATCTCGACGGGCTTTTGCGATCCATATCTGTTGATATATACGGATAAATCCGTCGATATCTATGATGTTTCATCAGGTATATGGTTACAATCATTACCATTATCACGTACGCGCTCATTAATGCCCGATGGTTCGATATGTTTATCACATGATCCTGAGCTCCTTAATCATCATCCGAAACTACTCTATTTGACTCAGAAAACCAATTTGAATCCATCTTTAAATGTACCTGAACGTGCGTCATCGAAAAGTTTAGCAGCACGTGGCGGAAGATTTCGCGTTGGCGGTGGTGGTGGTGTTAGTGGTACGATGAAATCAACTACCTCGACATCAATCGCACCCATATCAGGACCGAAAGATTTCACTCACATATCACATTTAGGCAAAGGTGAAGGTTTACAAATCATATCAGGTTTAAAACAAGTTAGTCCAACCAATACACTCTCATCGATTACTCATGGAAATAGTGGAAC
Organism: Adineta ricciae; assembly: GCA_905250025.1. Lineage (NCBI taxonomy): Eukaryota > Metazoa > Rotifera > Eurotatoria > Adinetida > Adinetidae > Adineta > Adineta ricciae. The sequence continues at coordinate 138,855 of CAJNOJ010000098.1, forward strand.
TATTTTGAATAATACTAACCGTCGATCGTTAATATCTGGTCCACAGAATTTTGTTCATTTAACGTGAGTAGACATGCTATTCGAAGTCGTGCTCATCCGTTTTGATCTGTTTGCAGGCATATTGGTCCATCAGATATTTCAACGTTTGCGTCGGATTTAACAACAACAAATTCAGCGGCGAATAAAGCTGTTATATCTGCGCCGATGAACTTTCGTCATCAAGTTCACATTGGCCACAATGATGAAATAGATGGGGTGAATAAAAAATCAACCTCTCATGACCAACAGCTGAACAGTGTCAAACAGCAGCAAGTGACGAGTAGTGGGAATTCGACATTATCGTCTCAATCACTTTCATTTAAAGATGATGATGACGATAGTGATCAACCTGTTGAATGATGAACTTATCTTGAGAATGAAAGGCCAGAGGATTATTTCGTAGTTTCTTTTATTCTTACCGATCAGATTCGAATCAGCACGAACATTTAGAAGAATCTTTTTTTTTGTATTATCTACTTTGGCGTGCAATCTTTTTTTACTCATGTTTTTCTTTTGCTGTGTGGTGACCCACGTTTTCTTCTTTTTTTTGGTGCCTTCTTCTTTTTCTTTGCGTACACTCACTCATACATATATACAAAATTGAAACTGTTTTCTTTTTCGTCTTTTTTTTCCGTTGCACCTGTTCTCATATGCTTACTAATGCGAAATCTGTACGAAGTGAATGAACGAATGTTTGTGGAAAAAGCCGTTATTGACTTTTTTTGTTCTCTTCTTTCTTTTTTTTTGAGCTATAGCTTTCTGCTAGATACATATGCTTGTTATTTGATTCAATCATTAATGCGGAATGTACAGATGTTTCAAATTTATATAGTTTCACTAAAAGTTTCTAATTAGAAAGATTTCTGTTCTTTTTTAATGCTATAACATAATAGAACAAATGCAAGCATTTTCTTCGCAAAACTTATCTGATGATCTTTGATATCGATGACAAACCGGTTCGCATCATTCCGACTAGAAATTTCGTCTTGGAGATGAAATGAGGAATCGTTGAACTTTTTCTAGGAATTTCAGAAATACGATGAAAGAAACTTATGACTTTCCTTACTTTTCCATTCACATATTCGGTGTTATTGGAAGCATTATAGATTTTAATAAAAATAACTAGAACGATTCTATTCGCATTGTTGCACCACACACATACGGTTGTGCATCGCCATTTTGTCTTTTCTTCCTCATTCATCACAAGGTTACTTTTTTCTACTTCTAAATATAGTCCTGTATATTACACGTGTTTGGTTTCATCACGTGCATTGTAAATACTTTTGAAATAAACCATAGAATCAGTCGGCCAATTTTATCGAAAAATGTCGCACACGGATGACAACAGTGCTCTCTATGATTATATTGTTATTGGTGGTGGGACAAGTGGTGCTGTTTTGGCTCGTCGTTTAGCTGAAGCCAAAGAAAACTATGATGTTTGCCTTCTTGAAGCAGGTCCAAGGTAAATTCATCAATATTTAGCGATAAATTCTCATTTCGAATCATGTTTGCGATTGAAGTGAAGAAGCCGTATTCGATAGTCAAATACCTGGTCGGAATTTCGCAATGATGAAATCTAAATATGACTGGGGCTATGATACTATACCTCAAAAAGGATGTGGTGATAGGATCTTAATTGCCCCAAGAGGTCGACTTCTTGGTGGATCCAGTGCAATGAATGGCACGTTAGTGTGTCGAGGTGCAAAGGCGGATTATGATCGAATTGCTGATTTAGGCAATCCCGGTTGGAATTGGAACGATATGTTGCCTTTCTTCAAAATATCAGAAACATTTCATCCAGCTGACTGGTATCAAGCGGATATGTCCGTTCATGGTACCAATGGACCTTTACATACTGAACCATATTTTGGTGCGCCAATTTCCGAGAAGGTTCTTCAATCGTTTATCGATCAAGGTTATGAATATAAACCAGATATGTTTGCACAAGGCGAATTTGAAGGTTAGTTGTCGTATTTGTGAATATATTATTTTTAAAATAGTTATTCAGGTGTTGGTCATGCGACCCGAACGATTCATGATGGCAAACGAACTACAAGTGCCGATTTTCTTCATAGGTCTGAAAAAGCAAATCTCAACATTCGAACACAGATCTTTGTCGATCGAATTATCTTGGAGCAAATCAGTAATACAGAACATCAACCTTCGTATAAAGCTATTGCTGTCGAATCTCATGACGATGTCACTGGTGAATCGTTTATTTTTAAAGCAAGGAAAGAAATTATCCTCAGTGCCGGGTAGGCAAACAGTGAATATGTACTTTGTTTTTTAAATTCTTTTTTGTATTATTTCAGTGCTTATAATTCTCCGATGGTGTTAATGCATTCCGGTATTGGTTGTAAGAAGCATCTTGATGAAGTGAATATCGAGTGTAAGGTGAACTTACCTGGTGTTGGTAACAATCTTCTCGATCATCCAATCGTATGATCACTATTTGTGTATATTAGGAATTTTGAATAGTGTGCATATTGTGTAGGTGTATACTTCGTATGAACTTTGCGACCCAAGTCTCACATTTGATCAATATGTGTTTCATAATGCTGATCGTCTGGATTACTATATCAGAGAATGGCATGAAAAGAAAAGCAATTATCTGGGCAAATTTCCTTTCGGTCCATTTGCTTTAACGCGAATTGACAAAACAATTCAAGATCCGGTTTGGGAACACGCGAAATCTTTGTGTGAGAATAATAAACAATCGATTATCGATCCGAGTGGACAGTTGCCGAATCAACCACACATCGAAATGTGGAGTACGGAACAATACTTCGGTGCACTTCGTCCTCAACATACAGGTTAGTTAACTAAATATGCTACTAAGATCACGACTTTTCTTCTAGAGGAAAATCCTATTTATCCAAAGAAGGATGAAGCTGCTTTTACATTAATAACTCTTCTCTGTGGAGCACTACAGAGAGGTACTGTACGACTTGCATCAAATCGACCAACTGACAAACCGGTTATTGATCATGCTCATCTTTCAAACGAAATCGATCTTGCTGTGCTTACTGAAGGATGTCGATTAGCTCATGAAGTATTGATGAATGGTTCCGGAACAAAGGACATCATTTGTGGTCCATGGCCGAAAAGTACATCTTTTCCAAATGATACTGCTGGTTGGAAAGAACACGTGAGAGCAAACTCGGGAAGTTGTTTTCATCCTGGTGGTACTTGTAAAATGGCACCTGCTGATGATCCCATGGGTGTTGTCGATCATCGTCTTCGTGTTCGACATGTGAAAAATCTGAGAATCGCTGATGTGTCCATCCTGCCTTTGCTCAACAGTGGACACACTCAAGCACCTGCTTATGCCATCGGCGAAAAAGCTGCTCATATGATTCTGCAAGATGCAAACACTTGACTAAGCTCTGAAAAAAGACCTGTTGTCTTTGATTTTAGATAGTTCTATTAGTAAACTACGAGTATTCACATACATGTTGTTAACTCTGATGTCAAATTAGTCTTCTTCTCGAAACGATGATGGAAAGAATTTTTATTTAAAAAAATATCACGCACATTTCAAGATTAACTCTGATCAAAATTAGAAAATCCTTTCGGCTTAATAAGAACGCTAAATATGACCGCTAGAAAATGTCATTGTTAATCAATATGGAAATGACAGCCTCGAATGCATACTGCGCGTATTGAATTGTGTAGTAGACCTGCAAATGCCAAGGTCGATAGAAAAACAAGTTGTTTGATCAAAATATACAAGTGTGTTAATGTTGTGCGTTGTTTTTCTGAGTACACATCACTCAAACGTGTCAACTTATTCAGACAATATTGACTAACTCATTTATTGCTTGACAAATACAATTGACTTTTTCTAGCGTGAATTGATGGAAACCATTGGCAAGTCTTTTTTTAATCTTCTCTGAAGTGATTCCAACAACTTGGAAAGATATATTTATTCATAATTAATACATGGCAAAGTGAGAATGTCGACTGTTCATCAAAGGCCATTTGTTTGATGGAGTAGTGGTGATGTGACTGAAAGATTTGTCGTTTGTTCATCTTCGGATCTTGTATTCGGGGATAGAACATCATGTAGTCTGATTGTTTCTTTCGATGAAGAACAAGAATTCGTTTCAACAGTTCGTTCATATTCGTTTCGAACTGTGATCAATTGCTGATTGACGATATTCACTGTCTTTCCATGAAAATGACTGTTCATAGTTCGTCTGCCTCTCAATGATGGCGACAACAAACCATGTTGTAACTTCCGACAACAGTAAATGTTCAGACATTCCGTACGGAATAGTTGTCCGAATACACAAAACGGTAAGAAGTTCGTCGCCGCGTTGATAATTGCGATTAAATTCGCGATGTTATGAAACCGTCGAACAAGTGAACTTGATGAGGCATCAAAAAAGATTTTGATAGTTAAATCAAACGACCATAGAAGCCAGAGAACAATTGTCGGACTTCGACACAAAAGTAATGTTAAAACCATGGTGATAACCATCAATGTCACTGAGTACTTCACTTGGTTCGAACGGTTTTGATTGCGGTGATCTTTACCGTTTATGCCGCTCGATTTACCTAAACGTTTTGCTCGAGATTTGACACGATGTAGAGCGCGAATCAGCTGTAAATTAAAGCAAATAATCGTGATTGTTGGTAACGTATAGACAAAAATGATATTGAAGAAAACATACGCCCACCGGTAGAGCCTCAACCGTGCCAAATTGCTATAACCTTTTGTAATAAGTACATTTTGATCGTCATCGATGGTAAGTAATGATTCATTACCGAGATCTAGAGTCGGAAAAGGATTCGGCACACGAACGATTTCATATTCGAAACATAATGGAATAGAATAGAATAGAGCGATGACAAAACATGTTCGTGTAATAACTTTTGCACGATGTAATGTGCAGAATGTTTTCGCGTAGATCGGATGACAGATCATAATCCACCGGTCCATTGTAACAGCTGTGGAGATCCATAATGATAACGTCCGACTGCCAGCAGCAACTGCGCCGAAAACAATCTCAACATATCGAAGAATAATACTCATGTTCGTACTTCGAAGAGTGTTGATACGTAAATCTAATAGATAAGTCATCACTATGGACAAACATGTTAACATATCCGAAAGAGATAGACCAGATAAATACACAAATGTCGATAATTGAGCACTGAGACGAGTTAAAACAATAACTGACAGTGAATTACTGATTAAACCTAGAATAGCGAATAGAAAACTCGCAATGGACACCCAATGGGCGACAGGATCCGATGGTGCACGATTAATATTCCTCCAAAGATTATCAATATCATCCGATGTCCACGTCGACTCGTTTGATATTGAGAAATTACTCATCTAAAAGATTCAAACGCAAAAAAGTGTATTTCTCCATAGATACCAACTTTCGATGTTCACTGAAATAATTCACCACGACACTTATATAACATAACGCATACTCTCTAAGGAATACTTCTTACTCATTTGATTCTTTACATTGATCAAAAATATAGTAGAACGCGAGATAGTCATATTTTTCGACACAGTAGATGTGAAACGTGAGAAAAAGCAACAACAAGTGTAGTCTAATGAGAGAACGTTATTTCAGTAAGAGATATTATCTCTAATATACTTATCTTTATCCCTTATAGGAAATTATGTTCCATTTGTCACAAAGATGATGCGATGTATTCATTTCCCATCTGCGTGTTTTAATCATGAAAGTGACATTTATTTATATAAGAACTAACGAAGCAATAGAAAAAAAAATCTTCTGGTTTTCCACTAATCTATAATGAGCGATAGCATAGAATATGTAATACTAGGCGTCATAAACATGGTGTAGGCCGTTCCGCGAAATTGTCAATTCTCCTCATTGTTCGCTTGATAAAAAAAAGTCAATGTGACCAAGAAATTGAACTAGCTTCGCATGATATGACAGCATCTATTGTAAAAATGCCATAGATTCCGATTGGATGCTTTGAAATAGTCAAACAATTGACTCAGGATATAATCTTCAATCAGTGAAAATGATTTTTCATAGAGAGCAAGCAATCTAGTTGAAATCGGCATTACCATATATGATTATTTACAGTCGGTGTCGTCTTTTTCAAAACGCAAATAGTCTAATTAGACAAGACAGGGACGATTGTCAAACTTGATTGTATCGAAAAACGCATTTATTTTGATAAATTCTATTACCGATTTGTTCGCAAGTCGACATTGATTACATTAAATAAGAAGGCACTTTTTCCTCTTATTGTTTAACGAGAAGAATGACACTGGTGTAATGAATAACTGCTAGCGTATGAATAAATAATCTTTAATTTTCAATAGAAGTGGCATATCTAACAAGTTCGTTAATAATGAATGAATCCTGTTCGCTGTCAAACATGAATGTGTGCAGATAAAAAAAAACAGAAGAGATGACTTACCCGGAGAACTAATTATCTTGGATGTTTAATAAAAGAAGAAGTACTTTGGCTATTTCTTCGAGTCATAATAAGGCAAATAAATGAGGTGCGTCGTTCTCTTTCTATTTCCATTTGTTGATTATAATAGTTGCTTATTCTCTCAAGCATTCTTTTTTGTCTCTTTTTCTTCCTTTGCTCAGCTTTTATCCCATTGCTTTGACGATGTCAATTGCTTTTTATCGTTACGACTAAACATCTTATTACTGTCATTGTGTGCGATTAACTTTCTGTTGTCGTCGTTCGAAACGACGCTCCTAAAAACAAAAACAAAAATTGCCCCGATATTTATATTCAATGTCAAAATATCCGCCGAAAAATGCCTCTAATGATCGCGTGATGATCATCATTCCCGTCATTAATTGAGTCTAGAGTAAATCTGAAAAATCGATCCGATTTCCTTTTATTATCAAAGTCGAGCAGCGTGTTCTAATTCTTATAATATTCTTATGAACTTAAGCCAAATGATGTGACAAGCCATCGACTGTTTTTCAATTAACAGAATGTAACAAATCTGTTAGTTTTTCTCCGAGAAATCCGATCTTGGAGAAATATGAAATTATATCGTGAGACTTTCGATTTCTCTTCTGGGTATCCAAACAGATATTGGATACGTCAATGATCAATCAAAAGCTTTTAATTGCATGAAAACACATTGAAGTTAAACTCGACAAAAGATGTTTTTTGTTGATTGTTTACATAAGGCTCGACTCCGTCACCAAGCTTTGCCTTATCGATATTTATTATCAATAATCCAAAGACAAACAGATGCCCCTATTTTCATGCAAATGATTTTCTTCCTTTTTTTTTCTTCTTCGGTATCGACATTATGATAGAGGTTAGCCTGATTCGCCCCGCTATTCGAATTTCATCCGAAATCGTCGAGAATAGTAAACACTCTTCGTTTTTCTGTTTACTTCATCGTTGGATATAGGTTAATTCGAGTATTGACACTAATGATAGAATGAGGGGTGTGTTATATATATATATATATATATATGTGTGTGTGTGTAAGTAGAGAAAAACAAGGAATATGTTGATGTTTTCTGACTTTCTCTTTTGTTCGGCTATATACTTGTACGTTGTTTTGTTAATCTCCTTGCCATTTTGTGAAGATGAATTGAGTATAGTTCCATCTCGATGTTATACTTGTCTGATCAAGGACGTGTCAACAAATTTTACAGTCAGTTTTCGTCGTATGATTTTATTTTCAGATAATTATCATTAACTTTCTTTTTCATAATAATTTAAGCTTATGATTGTTTCCGGTTGTGTTAATTACCCTTTTCCTATGAGCTGACAGATATGTTGTTTTGTTCTTCATATAATTATATATGATAGTTTCAACATTAGATTATCGAACATTGACTTCCTATCTCTTTGTGTTGGTTAAAGCCTAATCGTCTCATTCTTTCTCACATCTATCATTCTCTTATCATCAAACTGTACCATCGATAATTAAGGATGGAAAAGGGAGAGACCGAGGTGCCGAGCAAGTAGTTGTCAGTATCGCGTAAGGTATAGTTGTTGTTGTTGTTATTGTGTTAGTATTTTCTGTCGATTATTGATGACAGTATCGATCGTTTCTTTTTCTGAAAGAGAAGGAAATCTGCAAAACCACAGGACACGTTCTTGTCGTAATAGGAGGATGTTTCGGCAAGAGAAAAATAAGATGTGCTACTCTTGTTTTTCTTCTCTTCACTGCTTTCTCTCTTTCGTTTGCCAATATCGATAGCATACTTGTCTGATAATGATATAGCATCGAACAAGATCAATATGTTAGGGATGAAGGTTATATTTGTCTTGAGAGAAGTCTTTCTTTCTTTGATCAACGAAAAATTTTATCCACATTCTTTTCTTCGATTAGATATGTCATTCTCAACAAAAAGCTACTCAAAAGAATCGCGTTCGTCGTCGCACTATTCTCGTTCGTCTTCGTATCATGCAAGCACAAATAACGGATGCAGTTCGTCATATGCTTCTCATTCATTTACCGATGATCGACCACTAAGTACTCGTTTAATCGAACGAGATTGTTCATGTCCATCACTTGCATGGCAGTCGGATTTCGACGATCCGTTCTTTTTCGATCGTTTACGTTGGCGATTTGATAATGATTTGTTTAATTATAATTATGGATTAGGTCGTCCGATTCCCATCACCTATCGACGATGGAATAATTATTCGACAAGAAGTATACCGATACAACGTATCTCATCGACAAGTAACGTTCGCCGGTATAGGAAATCAGATAATGATGATTATTCATCAAGTTTCATAAAACGACATGACGAAAGTTCTATGAGTAAGTTTTCATTTGTTTTCCGAGAGAAAATCTCAATGAAGTGCGTTATTTTTAACTATAGGACGGGAGAATCGTATCACATCTGATGATTGGCCACCAAAGCGAGGTAAGTTGAACAGCGCATCGATAATTTACTTGTTTGACTTTTTAAGAACCTCCGACACGCAAACGATCAAGTTTGACAATCTTCGTTCAACAACCATGTAAGTGATTCTACATAAATCAATCGCAATTATTCATATTTTAATTTTAGTTATCGATCAATGCGATCTCCCATACTATCGTCAAACACCGCGTACACCAACTTATCCTAATTCATCACGATTTGAATATTATTAAATCGCATTTACTTTGCCATATGATATCTATATTAAATTAGAGTCAATATACCTTCTTGCTCTGTCATTTTCTCACTGAATAACCCATGTAAAAAAAGAACTTTTTTTTTCTCTTTTACTAGTAGACAATCAGTGTCATACACTTGTGCGAATGTCTATGCAAAGTTTGACCAAAGAAGTCTTTATTGCCTAATTAAAATTGCGTACGGAAAAAGCTCGTTGTTTAGTAATTCTATCAGGTCATATGATGTTTTTCGAGACACTTTAAATGAATGTTTTCTGTTTCGCTAAGGACCCAGTAGTTATTTTCGAATAAAATCTATCCGATCGAAAAAGAAACAAAGCACGTCAAATCTCGATTCGACGGGAAAGAAAGATATTGATCGGACTTGTGTTCGATCTCATCTTGGTATGATTTGTAACAACAAGTGAAAAGAGATTAACTCTTCAACGTTACATTCACTGTTGTCTCACGTCAATTGATTGCATAAAAAGTGACATCGGTGAACATGATTCGTTAGCGTTAATCTCTTCTGTCTATCGTTTTTAATACCTTTTTTCTCTCCTACCCTTTCGTTCGCTTTTCTTTATAAATCAATGCGAATTACTCATTTCTCATTCATTTCCATCATGTTCTTTTCGATCTATTTCTACTTGACAATTTTAATTTATGAACATCGCCTTTCAGCCATTCCGACATGTATCATCATCGATACGGATATCATCCAACAACCTGAAGAGAACACTTCGTCAATCAGCAATCGGTCGTCATCAACGATACTTCTACGAAATTTACGCATGCTTGATCATCAACGTTCACCGGATTTCGTCGCCGAACCGATTCCACTGTCTTACATCGATGTCAAGCAATTATCGACATCAGTATCGTCCACACCGTCACTGATTGATCTCGATGAATCGGTTTTAAAAAAAGCTTTAGTCGAACCAGTTGTTGAACGAACCTATGCGTCATGTTCGTTCCAGTCATTGAACGAAATCGAAACATACATGGTGGTTCCGTTCGAATTTCGTCGTTTACGTATTGAACAACCTGATCACTATACAAAATTTCTCGATGATGATCCACGCGAAACTGTACCTGATCTATCCACCGCTGTTTATGAACGTCGTTCAGATCCGGATGGCGTTCATTTCTGTCGTACTTGTCATGATGGTAAGTCACATACTCTTTATTCTAAAAATTTCCTTTGTCCTACTTTTTCGTTTAGGTTCGTGGAGTGAATTAGCTGTATGTGAGACAGTTCGTTGTGACGCCGAGCTTTTACGAGCTAATCCACGTCTGGTGACAGAATGGGGTGAAATTAAGCCATTAGATGGCGGTGCACTTTACGCTCCATCGACAATCTTCGCGATTTATGCATTTGCATTCGGACCACATTGTAAACGATGTGAACCCAATGGACAATGGAGTCGTTATGCGTTGCCAGAAATCTGTTCGGAAATCAAATTTTTTGGTCGTGGTACATCGACAACAACAGCAGCAGCAGCAACAACAAAAACAACAACGACAACATTGAAAGTTAATAAAAATATTTATCCGAGAATGAAACAAGGTACAACATCATCTGCCGTCAAATCGTCAAACAAAAAACAATAATATGTACGTTATTTATATAAAGATAAATACATTCATCTAGATTAGAATAATTCAATAGAAATAAAAACAATTGATTGTCACGAGAGATTTCTCATTGACTTTTTGGCATGTTTACCAATGAATTGACATAATTGATTAAGTCCTTTAAATAGATAGAAGAAGGAAAAAGCACGAGTGTTGTTATTAAGAGTAGAAATCGATCTATTCGCGTGTTCTACGTGTTGACAAAATGTCTTTGCCTCTACTAAAGAAGATTGCCTTCATCAACCTTCTGTCTATCAGTTGTGTGCCCATCGCAATAGCGCCCTTACCGTTTTTTGAGTAGATATAACTAACTGTTGAAGTGATTTACCACCACCCTAAATGAAAAGAATCGTCTAAAACCAGGAAAATCAGTTTTTTTTTCGACTCAACCTTGGTTAATATTCGTGTATCCGCGCCATGAGTAACCAATAACTGTGTTGTATTCAAATTACCCCGAATGACTGCCATTTGCAATGCAGTTGTATGTGACGATGCATCTTCACACTGTGCATTGGCTCCATGATTGAGAAGAAGTTCAATAGTTTCTTTGTTGCAATCATGTATAACTATAGAAAAAAGAAAGGCTCATTTGAAAATCATTTATCATTAAAATGCATTACCTGCTCGATACAATGGCGTCCATCGATGAATGCCAACTTCTCTATTCATTTCTAATTCTTTATTTTCATTCAATTGTCGAACAATGACAGAAACCGTTTCAAAATTTTTACTGTTGATCGCATGATGTAGTATCGATACATCTAAACAGGTGTGATGTGAGCAAATTGCATTATCTCGAGTCATTTCATCTACCATTCTGATCTCTATGATAAACATCCGCACCATGTTCAAGAAGCATAATACAAGCTTTGTTAAAACCGGTACTGGCAGCGACCATTAGCCTGAAATTACTCAATTATAGAAATACTTATCAATATTGAAAAGGTTTCCACTTACGCTGTTTTACGCGGACTAACGCTGTTGTTCACTTGAGCACCAGCATTGATCAACAATTCAACTTTCCTACAAAATAGAAATTTGGTTAAAAAGAAAAACAAAATTCTGTCAATCGTCTATTACGCTAGATCAAGTTTAGCACATGCGTGCATCAGCGGTAAATTCCCATCCTTATCCGGATGTTCTAACAGTGGATGTTCTGGACCTCTACAAAGCACACGTACATAAAACATCTCTGTTATTCTCTAAGACCTACAAAATCGCCAATAATTTTTCTAAATAATCTTTTCCTGGCATAGCAATTGCTTTGTAGACTGTTTCTCCAGTCATTGGTTCTGCTGCTGTTCCTGCTTGTAATATCGGTGACCATTCCGAACGTTCCCCTCCATTGACATTCGATTTGCATTGAATGCGAAATTCATACTGCGTGTTTGCCTTAAGGTTTTCAACTTTGCACGACATGGCAGATCCACTTGATACAAATAAAGAAATCGATTAGAATGGCGTTATAATCAAAACATACCTATAGACGCTTTCCCATACTGCACCCGATTTCTTATCACGTTTATGTAAATAAATTAAGGAACCGGAATGTGCTGCCCCTGATTCATCGAACATTCGTCGATGCTCCGGTCGAGATTTATCTTGAGCTCGCACATGTTCCCATTCCAGTTCAATCGAATGATGCGTCGAATGGACAAAAACAGGCGTCAAGGGTCTCTCCAAGCGTCCACCTAAGAAAATCAAATCAAAGTTCAAAGAGAAAAAGCAATAAAAAAAACATCTTCCTACTCATATTTTCCTTCCCTTCAAATGTCATTGAATTCTTCGTTTGACAGCATTTTAATTACAGTATATCAAAAAAGAACAGAAAACAGGAATATTTAATATATATATTTCTTTTTCTAAAGGACAATGACTGTATCCGGTCTTTCGTTTTCTTTTCTCAAAAACTCAACACTTTCTTTTCCTTTCAATTGACGACAATATAATCAGAAAGTTTTTTATCGATCGTCTTAAGATATCCGGAAAGAAATGTCAATAAGTACCTGTCGTTCGGTCGTTCGCAGCTATGTTAGAAAAGAAAAACGTGATATAAATGAATGAAAACGTCTCAGACAATTCTTTATTGTCTATGTTACTCAGAGACAATGGCATAACAACCACACGAGACGAATTGCACTTGTAAACTGAATAATCTGACTTGATATTGAATGAAAATCAATTTTTGCAAGGAAAAATGCATGACAGATTGGTAATCCTTGCGTGATCGTTAATAAATCCATTTGCATGCTACTTGTTGTGAATAAATTGCCTACAGTTTGTTCCTTAGTCGTCTAGGCACGCTTATTCATACGCATGAATCTTGTGTGGGTTAAAATACATTGCAAATGACTCTATCGCTCCTGACGAAATTGAAAATCGTGATTTACTGTATTGTTCCTCGTTTCGATATAGCAAGGTCAAATTCGTCTTAATTAAAAGCATCGACGAGATCAGATTCAAATAGTCGCCGCATAATTATTTCATAAATTAAAAATCTAACAACCATGCCTTCGCCTCGATCCTAATACTTATAGTTATGCGTGACATTTTTGTCTGTAATTCGAAAATAACAAAAGGTATAATCTTAGAAAGACTTTTCTTACATAAGGTTCGTACTAGGTTACACTGTAGTTTGCACTTTCAATTTTGAACGACGTAGTAGCGTTTATTTTAAAACAAGAAATGCTTAATTAACGTTAATAAATGATCATTCGTGGATAATACAAAGATGGATCTTTAATGTGGAACGCAATGAGAGAGTCATGATTCCGGTTCAAAAACAGTTACCTTTCGCTTATGTAAAGATCATATTAAACATGTCGTCGTCGAAGATAGTCGAATTAGATTTAATCTCGAAAAAAATCAATATTTATGTATGTTCAGCGATACTGATTGTCGGTGTGATTGGAGGATGTTTCAATGTGTTGATCTTTCTCAGTTTTCGAACATTTCGAGAAAATTCCTGTGCATTCTATTTGCTCGTTATGTCCGTGTGTAATCTCGGTCAGCTAGCGACAGGTTTACTACGTCAAATAATGGTTGGCGGATTTAGTATTGACTGGACGCAAAGTTCTTTGTTTTATTGTAAATGGAGAACGTTCTGTTTTCAAGCTTGTATGTTAATCTCATTAACAAATATTTGTCTCGCAACAATTGATCAATATTGGGCAACATGTCATCGACAGAAATGGCAAAAATGGTGTAACGTCAAATTAGCACATCGTCTTGCGGCTATATCAGTTATCGTATGGCATCTGCATGGATCTTCATATTTAGTTTTCATGAATCAAGTCGTTCTCCCAACCGGTGTTGTTTCGTGTATCAATACAAATTTAATTTTTCAACAATATATCAATTATTTTTTATCTCCTGTCATTGGAAGAGTGATTCCTCTTACGATTACTGTCGTATTTGCTGTTTTAGCTTATCGTAATGTAAAACGGATTAGCTACCGAACCGTTCCACTCGTTCGTCGTGAACTTGATAAGCAGTTGACAACAATGGTCTTAGTTCAAGCGATTTTCACTACTTTCGCTATTACGCCTTCAGTTATTGTAAATGCGATTATATCGTATACAAATTTAACGAAAGATCCATTGATATCTGCGATAATGCAATTGACCAATCTTATCATGACATGTTTGTATTATTTATACTTTGCAGTAAGTGTACAGTTTCTGAAAAAACGATCGATTAATCGAAGACTGTACTTTTAGAGTCCATTTTACATCTACCTTTGTGTATCTGAGCGGTTTCGGCGACAATTTTTTTATGTTATTTCGAGTCAATGGCATCAAAAGAAAATGTATGTTAATCAAATAGCACCACAGTCTGAATTAGAGAAAACGATTAGACACAACGCATCATAAAACCGCTCCCATCTGTAATAATGAACTATCAACTCGACTACAAGACTCCTTGTTCATTGTAAAGTACCTGTATCATAGTCCAGCATTAGTAGGAGATTGCATTGATATTGTCTTTTGTTAAACAAAGGTTCGTCATTTTATTCATTTTTACCAAGAAAATGAAAACATTTAAGCGAAAATTTTCAATATAAAGTTCAATTCTGACTTGTTTTTAAAGAATAACAATCACATCCATGACACGGGATAAACGCTTGGTGCTTTTCAGGTGAGCTTCAGACGTCAATTCTTGTGGAAGATACAAATTATAACTCAAACGCAAGAAGCAAACGTAGTAACAGGATTACATGACACCATGACACGCACTTGTTTGTTTTACTCACACAGAAATAGAACCGCGAGTCGAAGATTGACTAATAAAGTACGACGCCAGAGAAAACGGCTCGAAAATATCTACTCGCATCAATTGTACTATGAAAGTAACACGATTGACCGATTCTCAAAGCAGAAAAGCGTCGCTGAAAGACGAAAAAGCAAGTCACTCGATCGAAAATACATGGAATGTAGGTCGTTGTCCGTATACGCAATACTGCCCGGAATGAATTGCATATTGTATGTTATACCGCCGATTGGGAAAGAAAACCCGATGTTAATTTAAGCTATGGCAAGAACTTCGATCGAAATCACCTTGGGAAAAGTCGCTGACATCTAATTATCCGTGAAAATGCCTTCACACGACTATAGATAAATAGATTTTAGCAGGTATGAACAGTCAGCGTCACTGTCTTCAGTATTTGAATGAAAAACTAAAGTTCCATGCCTCTATGTGCTTCTGTTGATAAGTTTATGTATGGCAATAAGGTACACGAGATATCATTTATTAATTTTTGTTTTCATTCGTTGTTCTCATGCACATACGTTCTCCATCTGCAAAAATGAAATGATGTGAGTGTGAGTAAAAATTTACACTTCATGCGTCTTAGTCAATAAAAATATGGAAAAACCTGTTTATACTGGTATTGTAATAAACATTTTCATGCAAAGTGAATGTTAAAACAATTCCCAGATGCTATTCCCATTACTTGTAAAATCCTATTTTGTTGATAATGTAATTTCAATAACTTTAATTAGAAAACATAAAAACCGGTTGGTAATTTTTTCCTGTTTCTCAGACCGAGTAAATGCTGCATTCCATCTATAGAAACACCGTTACTTCTACATTAAAACACCACATTTATTTTACCTATGAAATTGTTCTTCTTGAGTTAACTTACAACTACAATGGTATATCTGACGATTTTATTCACATTCGCCACTCTTTGGACAACAACTCAAAGCCAAACATGGGCTGGAATATATCAAATGAATACAACATGTATCACCAGCACTTGCTGTTGTCTAGTCAATGACATTGTCCTTACTCGTCCATCGCTAAATATCTTGGCTTTCAATGCAACTTTGTCAGGTCAATGTTTCGGTCTACCTTCAATCACCAGTTCGATTGGTTATCCGGTTGGATATTCATTATCTTTATCAATAAGTATAGTAACGTTGACCGTTCTATTGAGCAACGATAGCAACACTCTTACTGCCGTTAATCCGTTAATCTCACAATGTACTGGACGGGCTGTACGAAAAACGGCACTGGTTGCTGGATCGACAACAGCAAGTGTTGGAACTGCTACATCGAGTGATGCACTCCATCATCGTGTAGATATGATAATATTGTTGTGCTTTGTGTTGCTTCATTGCATGAGAAAATGCTGGTGACAATGCTCTATCAACTTTCTTTTGCTTTTATCGATCAAAAATAAATTATTGAGATTCAGTGGCGTTCAACAAGAAAATAAAAGCGAATATGCAGTTCACGAATGCGTTTCTCTTGATGAAAACCAATAATTGTAGCGATGATGACGATGCACAGAAACCGACTTCCTATGATTGTTCTTTTGAATGAGTAATCAATTATCAAAAGAGTGACGATTGTTATAAATACAAATTCGATGAGTCAACTGATTCGTGCTATTGATATGTTTATTTCTATTTCCTCATTTTATATAACAAATGACGTTCTAATTTTTCCAACTATCCAGTTTTATGGGAAGATACCAAGCAAAATTCGTCTATACATATATATAGGACACCGTTTCACTGGTCCTTTCACATTTATTCGTTGTGCAGTGTATCAGTTCAAATTCAAATGGCAGAATGGATCCCCGTTGTGGTTCCCATCGCGACTGCGGTGGTTGGTGCGATTTTCGCTGGTGGTGCGAAAGTGGCAAAGGCATTGATAAAGAGCCGAAATCAACAACCGTTGTACTGGGATGTGTACGAATACGATTATTACGGTGGAAATTATTATACAACATCCCAAAATCTCTATGCTAATGGATACATGCATATGACCACCGAATATATACCAAGTTCCTCATCGCAAAGCTATTATCGTTAATATTAGTTTTGTAATGGGGAAGAAATCAAATGGTTGATGTTCTTCTTTTTGTGAAAATGTCTCTTTTCACACCTTACAAATTTCTTGTGGATGCATCCTGTATTATTTATTCATTATTTCTTCAGAAGAACAAGTTGTTCTTCTCAAGCGAAAAAGAAGAATGTACGACAAGATCCATTTCCCCGAGCACGGAACTATGACGAAACGAAATTGTTTTTTCCGGTCGATGATTAAACCTGAATAAAATTGTATCGTAGTATATTCATCTTGATAGTAATATCAATTGATAACCAATTACAAACAGAGTACGATTATCGCGCATTCAGATTGAATGTTTTTGTATTTCTTGCTATGATTCGTGTACTTATCTCACATTTACTATTCCTTTCTTTTTCACAACACGAATGGGAGACGTGAAATCAAGCGTAAAGTATTTTTCTCCTACTGAAAACTAATCTGCACCGAAATTGATCGATGCAACATGATGTCAGAACAAGTGAATCTTGTACTACATTGTTCTTCCTTGCAATACTATCTGATTGAAACATCAGGTTCATATTTATCGTTTTCTCCAACGTAGAATACATCTCTTTTTCTTGTCCAATTCGTTAGCTGAGAATAGCGCAATACAAAAAAATATGTTTCTCATGACGCATAATTGGAGGTGTTTTGTTTTTTTCCTGATTAATATAAAAAGATTATTTTGTTTTGATATACTCTCATATAGAAATTACTCATTAAAAAGGTAATCAAATACAATTACTACATAATGGTATCACGCGGTGGTAACGAATCCAATCTATACGGACTTCGTCCTGATCAGTTGTTTGAACTCCAAACAGCATTTCATCAAATCGATTCGAATCACAATGGTTACATAACCGGTGATGAGATGCGCGAGTGTTTCCAGCGTTTTCATAT
This sequence comes from Adineta ricciae, assembly GCA_905250025.1. Classification (NCBI taxonomy): domain Eukaryota; kingdom Metazoa; phylum Rotifera; class Eurotatoria; order Adinetida; family Adinetidae; genus Adineta; species Adineta ricciae. Next base: position 156,877 of record CAJNOJ010000098.1, read on the forward strand.
CGGATACACTGATGCGGAAATTCAACGTGTCTTATCTCAGATGGATTTCAACCGGGATGGGCGAGTCAGTTATGACGAATATATGACTTTCATGGCAAGAGTTTATCGGGGTGAAATTACCTACTAACAAATAGAATTTCCGTTTTCTGGAATCGACTTTTTTTAAATAAAAGTGTCGTCTGAATACACATCTTAGACGTTTGTTATACATTCGTTAAAGAAAAGAAATATTCATATCCGTGGTGATACGTATGTTTCAGTAGTTGTCGCTGTTAGACGCTAGTGTTGGTGATTTTGCATACGATTGGATGTTTCATTCTCTTCCAGCATTTTAGCTGCCAAGTCATCAACGACTATTGGTTTAATGCTGAGAAAAGAACGAACTTTTTCGGTTGCAACTAGCTCATTTTATTGCTTGTAGATTTGCTTTGTTCTATAGTCAAACTTGCAGAATCATGGAAAGCTTCTATCAACTTCCGTTCAACTTTGTTCAATGTCCAAATCTAAAATTAAAGAAACCATCATGGATCCGAAAACCGTCCAATACAACGTAAGTTTCTTCTCTCTCTCCAATATCTCTATCTCTCACGTTTTATCGCACAGCGTTCTATTTGGCCTGCTCGTTTCTTACTTCTTGGTCACAGCCGGTGTTATTTATGACATTATTGTTGAACCGCCAAGTGTTGGTTCGTATAAATCCTTCATTCACCCTCATATAACCTCATATGAAACTTTTTGCAGGCAGCACAACTGATGAATATGGCCATCACAAGCCCGTAGCTTTCATGCCATGGCGTATCAATGGGCAATATATCATGGAAGGTCTCGCCGCTGCCTTCATGTTCACATTAGGTGGTCTTGGCTTTATTCTACTCGATCAGACAAACAAACCAAATATGCCACGCCTCAACCGAGTACTGATGATTCTTTGCTCATTTATTTTTATCCTTGTTGCATATGGTGCGACCAAAATCTTCATTCGGTACGTTCGCGTTGCACAAGAAAGAAAATCAATTGAAAGTCTTTTTCTTCTTTTTTAGCATTAAAATGCCCAGCTACTTGAGTTAGAGAAATATTCATACAAGTTTAATGATCGATTTGCATTATTAAAGAACGTTTTGGGTTTTCGTTTCTTTTTTTTTATTTATATGTAGCATTGTTTTTCTTTTCACTGTTATTGTTATTCACATAGAACTATATCTTGATTCTTAAAAGAAAAACTAATATCACACACACACACACGCGCCCGTTTTAAGACTTCTGAATGAGATCAACAGATGCAGGACTTTTCTTTAATGCTCAATCCATCTTTCTTTTTTTATTTGTTAATTAAAAAAACAATTTGAGCATGTATAAACAACGGAAAAATCTTCTTTTTTCGTATCTTCTTGTATCGACTGGGATATGTATAAATGTGATTTATATAATACCAATTCGATTTGCAACATCGAGTGCATCGTGATCAGCCTTGAGTCTAACGTAAGCTTTCTTTTCACCATCTGGTCGGATCAATGTGTTGATCTTCTCAGCTTCGACATCATACATTTTCTTGACGGCTTGTTTAATCATTGGTTTGTTGGCACGGATGTTGACAATGAAGACCAATGTGTTGTTGTCTTCGATCTTTTTCATGGCCGATTCGGTTGTTAAAGGATATTTAACAATGGCGAAATGATCGAGCCGATTGCGTTTGGGCACTGATCGTCGTGGGTATTTCGGTTGACGTTGTAAACGAAGAGTAAATGGACGACGAAACGTTGGTTTGAGATGAATTTTACGATTACGTGTCAATTTGTTACCACTGAAAACGAGTGAAGGAGTGACTTTTTGATAGGAAATGAATTGATTAGCTTTACCGAACGACTCGTTGTTTTGCTTTTAATGCCTTGGTTTGAACCTTCTCTTTACGTTCTTTCGTAACGACTTTGGTAGTCGTTGTTGTTGCGCTACCTGCTGGTTTCGTCGTTTTCTTGGCACTTGCAGTTACTGCAGTGTCTTTTGTTTTGGTTGTAGCAGAGGTCTCCTTGGTATCTTTCTTGGGAGCCATAGCAGAACAGAGAAATCTGAAAGAAAAAACTTTTCAGTTATTATCTTGAAAATTTTCTATTTTGTGCAAAGATGATTTCATTTGTTGTTTATCGGTCTCTCTTAGTTAAATTTTGATTGGATTGTAATTTAATCAAAGTCATTCGAGTATTTTCGCGTAAGCCATCGATGAATTCGATGATATTATCACGTTTTGATAGTTAAATATTAATTAAAAAAGATTTTTCGAAAAAGATTGGTGAAGTACCATAGATGTCGCCATCGGTCAAAGTGGTTAAATTTAAAGAGTACGGCGATTTTCCATCACATTCGACTTTTAAAGATGAAAACACATTTTCTACTCTTTTGGATCATCATTATTTCATTCAAATAATCTTCCAATGAGATAAAAGAGAAGTTGTTCGCAATTCGAAAATCAAGTCAAATAGGAATTTAATTGAGTGCTTTTCAAATGATTAACGTTCTTGTTCTTCGATAGGAGATTATCTGCACTTCATAATTGCAAAAGTCTGCCTAAAACTGAATTGTGGAGATTTTCTATTCATTATAAGAACTCTGTAATCCTATTAGTTGCATTCAAGACCAATGAAAATCTTGCTTACTACTCTCCTTGCATGTAACTCAAAATAATTCAGAAATATATTTCATAAATATCAATATAAATAATAAAAGTCTGGCGAATTTACATTTTATTACACAAGATTTTTCTCATCTGAGATAAGAGTATCATTCACCAAAAATCTAGGCCATTATTGTTTAGTTAGAAAGAAAATAAAAGAAATCGTTAGACAAAAAGACGAACCAAGCGAGCGAACGGTAGGGAGAAAGAGAGAGCCAGTGCATTTGTTGTATATATTCTGTCATTCACGCACATTTCACGATACAAGTGAGAAGGATATTTTTTTCATTGACTTGTGATAGCAAACCGTTTTCTCTTTGCACAGGTTGACTTCTACTCTACAATTCAATCATGTCTGGTATTAAACGAACCCGACCTGACGATACACTTCCGTCAAGTCAATTGGAAACAATCAAAACTGAACGATCACCAAAAGTCGAACCATCGGCGTCACCATTCGTTAGTACTATCGAAGAAGAATACACATGGTAAAGATTGAAAACGAAACGAAAAGTTTTTCATAAGTCCCTCTTCTAGTCCAATCTGTTTCGAGTTGATCAGCGAAGCATATGTCTCTCGATGTGGACATAGTTTTTGGTAAGTGAAAAGCACAGAGAACTTCACATAAACATACTTTTCATTGTTGTGATTTAGTAACAAATGTCTGCAGCGTACAGTTGAATCACATCGACGATGTCCGAAATGTCAACTGAGCCTTCAAACATCTGACATCTTTCCTAATTATACCTGTGAGAAAGTGTTTCTACAGTAACCATTACCTTCTTCGTTTTCGTAGTGAATGCAATCATTGAAAAATATCGTCAACAACGTCCATTACCACAAACATTTGCCAAATATGGTGTAAGTATAGTTTTCTTTGGATTCTTGGTGAAAATGAGAATTCATTCAGAGCATTGTTGATCATATTTCGGACATGGTAACGAATGTTCATACAGTAAATGTTCAAGATCTCGATAAACTAATATCAGTCATTCGTCAACATAAGGACAAACTCGATTCGGTATGTTTTGTTCATTCGATTTCTTTCGAGATTCTGTTTTTGACTCTTTTCATAGAATAATGAATATGTTCACAATCGTCTATTGGAAATCTTTCTAACTCATGTTCATCACGAGCGAAGCGGAGTAAGACAGGACTTTTCTTGAAATCCAAACAAACTGTTTTCTCTCTAGGCAATCGAGTCTCTTTCCAAAGAATTGAATATTGTTGACAAAGATCTGAAACAAATGAATAAACGACAAAAATGCTCAACAACATCAAATGTCAGCATACCAAGTAATCCAACTTCGAAACAGACAATCGATGATGACTCCTTACCATCATCGGACTCGGCAAATAACATCAAAGAAGATTTGTCTTCGTCGAATGATATCACGATTGTTAATGACACTGTTCCAAATTGGGTTCAATCCGGAGGACAGGTAAAACTTGTATTCGAAGAAAAACACATCCCCTCTAGAATAACTTTTGTAGGATCTCCGAGCAACACCAGATATGAAAACGGAAAAACAAGATTTACCACCGACGACGACAGCAACAACAACTTCAGCGCGAATTGTATCGACTGGTGCTGTTGTATGTTGAAATTTCATTCGAATCTTTCTTTCTCACTATCGTTTCTTTCAGGTACCAGAGGAAACCAATCAATATGACGATATAGAAAATCGCACGAAGATCATGATGCGTTTCATGGACGATTTGACTAATATTTATTTTTCTACACGAAACTCTCTAAGATTAACTGTTGACAATGGTAAATCGTTTTCCACTGAATTTCAATTTATCTTCATTGTTATTTCCGAATAGATGGTTCATGTAATGGTGATAGTGGTTTGGGCACATTTCGAGATAGTCTTGCAGCAGTAACGAAATATTCGCGATGTAAACCGATCGCTACCGTGAATTTTGTCGGAGAAAATTTTGCACAAGCGAGCATTGTGTCAAGGTAAGTTTTCATTAGTTTGGATACAATTATGAATTTGAATTTGTTTTAGCATTGAATTCGATCGTGATTATGAGCATTTTGCTGTTGCTGGTGTATCGAAAAAGATTAAAGTAAAGATTTGAAAGCATTTCTTTTTGAAATTCTATTTCAATATTTTCAAGTTATATGAATATCAATCGGTGTTGGACAATTCAGTTGATTTACATTATCCGTCGAAAGAAGTCGCATGTACAGCTAAATTGAGTTGTATTAGTTGGAATCCATATTTGAGAAACTATTTGGCATCGAGTGATTATGATGGATTCGTTACGATTTGGGATATGGCCACCGCGCAGAAAGTTCGAACATTTCAAGTAAATATTCTCCTTTGCTCTATTTCATAGAAAGAATGAGTTGTTTAGGAACATGAAAAACGTTCGTGGAGTGTGGATTTTTGCTCATCAGATCCAAAATTACTCGCATCGTGTTCGGATGACTGTCGTGGTATGATGAATCCATATAATTGCTTGAATCTACGTGAATATTTTTAGTCAAAATTTGGTCCATGCATAATGAGTATTCCGTTACAACAATCGACGCCAAATCCAACGTCTGTTGCGTGAAATTCAAACCGGACTCTCAACATAACATCGTCTTTGGCACAGCCGACCATAACCTATACTATTTTGACCTACGCAATACACGTGAACCGTGCAATCTATTAAAGGGTCATAAAAAAGCAGTCTCATACGCGCGTTTCCTATCGAATAATGAAATTGTCTCAGCATCAACCGACAGTCAATTGCGACTATGGCGTGTGACAGAAGGACAATGTTTACGAACATATCGTGGACATATCAATGAAAAGAACTTTGTTGGATTGGCTGTTTCGTCGGGTTATATCGTGTGTGGTACGTACGAACGTATGATCAAACCATCCACAATTGGATTATCTTCTGTTTTCAGGTAGTGAAACGAACACAGTGCATTTGTACCAACGTGAAATATCTCGACCATTACTAAGTTACAAATTTGATGATCAAAATAATGGCACAAGCAAAACAGTACCTACTACAACAGTAAGAAGAAAGTTGTGAGTGAATAATTGAAGAAATTCGTTTATTTAGGATCGTGTGAAGAAAGAGGAAGGTGGCTCGGAGTTTGTGAGCGCTATGTGCTGGAGTAATGTAAGTGAATTGAATTACAGAAACGAATGAATGATGTGTTCGTTGTTTTTTTAGCGTGAAAATATCTTATTAGCAGCCAACAGTCAAGGAGTTGTCAAAGTCTTGGAGCTAGTTTAACTTCCAAACGCGATTTTTCTTGAATTATTTTTCTTTGTCCAAATTCGTCTATTTCTGTTCAAAATTAATTGTCGTATCGTGTCTGTGCGTGTACCAACTGGTCCTTTCTTTTAGTTGTTCACCTTTAAACAACAATTTTCTTATTGAGTTACTTGTGAGACATTCTCTGTAAATGTAAACAAAATAAATCACAAGTGAATTATTCTCTCAAGCAGCAAATGTCTCGTTCGTCCTCACTTTACACTCAGTGGGCATTGATGATAAGGAGGAAAAGCTCGACTTTCTCACGACATTGATCGTGTTTGTTATTGAACTAATGTTAACATCATCTATATCAATATTATTCCTATGTAACCATGGGCATTGATTTATTCGAAAGCAGAATAATCGTTGTATAGCGTCAAGTCGCTTGTCGTTGAACAAGGTCGTGAAAATAGAAGTTATTTTCATTCTTACGTCATCTTGTGTTGAACATCATCTTCTAACTGAATATTTTTCATTTGAGTGAATCTCATAACGAGTTTTGTTAATCGCCTGTAGTCCAAAAATAATTATACTAGCAAGGTTTTATCTCAGCGATTCTTAACGTTAATCATGCTGATTGTTTATCTTCTCTAATCATATCAAATCTATTCTCACACATTGATTATATGTATAAATAGCTTATAAAACAGTTTCGCGTAAACCTTTAAGAGATAAGAACGAGTTTATTTGATGCTGTGCCAGACATGTCTGAGGAAGAAAACCAATGACACCATCATCTTGTTTTTCGACTAATAACGTGGATTTACCGATACGTTTTAATAAACGAACTTGATCGCCTCGTCGTACGGAGAAGATTTTGGGTCCATGAGTGGTCGACAGTAATGCAGAATTTTTATATCCGTGCCAGACGAGAAACGTACGTTTTAGCTGTTTATCATTATTAATCGAATAGGACGAAGATGAAGATGAGTAGGACGAGGATGACAGTGATGTACGCAGCGAATCGAGTTCAATAGCAGCCAAATTAAGTTCACCAAACATATTTGGATTCGTTTGTGGCGAAGGCACTTTTGAATGACATGATGACATGTCGATCGTGGTAAATTGGTGATTTGGCTCGGAGAAAACTGGAGATGACGTCTAAAAGAAACATGACGATGACATATTCAAGAAGACAATTAAGTTCTCAATTTTATCCAGTCATTATCAAATGACTGTCTCGTATCTGTTTTATTTACCATCATCGTTGTCTTTTGCGTTGGCAGTCTTGTCCAAAGTGAACCGTCGCATGACAAATTTCGTCGCCGTTTTTCAGCAAGTGTTCGCGTAAGTTTCTGCTGAGATTGCAAAGGTACTTTCGGTAAGGGTTTTATATGTGGATAAGATTGGCTAGTTAAAAGGTTTTCTTTATCGAATGGCGATGATTCAGTTGAAGAATTCTCTCGCGATTTTTTGTAGTTGTTGAATGATGAACGTCGTTCACAATGACAATGTGGACACGATGTGTGCAACGGCCGTCGAAATGATCGTGTAGCGAAGCTTTCTTCTGAGTAGCCAGAGTCTCCGCCGCCACTCGAACGTGACAAAGTCGAGAAGCCTTGCTGGTCATTTTGTTGACGACTCACACGACGAAGCGTTTTTCTGTTCGGATCGGTGTATTGAACAAGCGTAGACGATAAACGATCGAAACGCATAGAACTTTTAGCACCAGTTGGGGATTTCTGACGTTTATGCGACACATCGAGGACTGAAGAACGAAAGACTAAATAGTCGATTGATATGTGATGATTAACAAAGCGATAACTTACAATCATTGCGTTTTGTTTTGTGTGATTGTTTATGGTTTCGATGAAGTTCATCAACAGATAATGTTCTTGAACTAATCGGATTAGTACTGCGCTCTTTCAATGACCGCCATGAACTACTCCGACGTACTCTTGTTGATCTTGTCGATAGGATCTAGATATGACAATTAGATCATGTCATTTGTTTTTCTTTCGAGTTAATAATAATTGTTAATTCTTGTCATTCGTTCACTGAACATTCTTTTCTTTTATCACGATGATTATCATCGTTACATTCATTACGTTTCCTTCTCATTTGACCATACCGATTAGGCAATTGTTCTTTTCTTATCTCACATTCAAATCGATGTGGTAACCATTGCAATATATTCACTGGTAGAAAAAAAAGAGAGAAATGGCTCGTATATCTTTAAACAATCTCCGATAACATCGTTCAAGTTGTCTTAATCACTTGTGAGAAGTTATACATCTAGTTGCCCTTTGATTTCTGTCATCATATAAAAGCTTGTAGTACGATTAGTTTTCATCCTTATCATTGATTATGAAATCTCGAACAAGAAAAACTTTCGCGTTTGTGTACATACCGATTTATCGATTGTTGTCGGAGTTGTACATAGCCATTTAGAAGCAGATGAACGAGGTTGTTGTCGAACGCAAAAAATTCCCGACGAAGATTTGTACTTGTTCGGTTTGAAATCGAAATCGGTGCTTTCCAGATCGGATTCTAAGAGGAATGAAATGAGTTGTACATAGATGTGAAGAACGTCTGAGCAGATGTAACAAGATGTTTTACAAACCTGACGAAACTCCCTCATTCGAATGCGCTAACGTTAACTTGGATTTCGCTCGTTCGAAAACGTTGACAATTAGTTTCATCAACATTGTTCGGTGGATACAAAAATAGCAGAGTAGAACTTGTTGATATTGAATGAATAGTAATGTGTTAAGCGTGAGTAGGATAGAGAGAGAGAGAGTCAAAGCAAGCAACAACCGTTTCCGTTCTCCCAACACCAAATCGAGATGGGAAGTAATAGGAAGAGAACAAATGAGAGAACGAGAGAGAGAGCATGCAAAGAGAAAGATATAATATTTGATGAAAGTTTATCGTCTCGTCGATGAGTAGAGAGATATTCTCTTTTCTTTCATTCTTTACATACAAAAATCAACTGAATGTTCTGTATCGCAATGTATCGTTCAAAATGACAACGAGTACAAAGGTGTTACATTTAACTTTGATGATCAAATTTTGTCTAATGAGAAGTCCTTCAAAACAGAAGAAACCCAATTGATTGATAAGACCTGCCACATTTGATTAGAATAATTATCCAAGGTTATTCGTCAGACGACGAGAATGTCAATAGCAATACACACTAATGAAAAACCTCGATTACTAGTCTCAAAACAAAACAAGAACGGCCAGATTGTGAATTTTTCCAATGTGAATCGCGTTTCGAGAAAGAGAAATAATTTGTACAGACAATTTGACCGCACACGTCATTGATTAATAGACGAAAGATAGGATTATCAGCTGCTGCTGCTGCTGTTACTGTCTGCTCATATCATCGACCTCGTCTAAAGAGGTTGCATGATGTACTATTGTCCATGGGCGAAAGACAGCTTATGTGTATCATTCGTTAGACATTTTTTGTTCCTTGAATGATTACAAAACAATTGTGAGAATGATGATTGTTTATCTCATTGTTGAAGAGCTTTTAGCATTCAGATTGTATAAACAAATTTGTTGTTCTTAGTCTTTCTTTTTTTCTCTCTCTCTTCACTCAATTTAATTATTCCGTCTAGCTATTGAACTAGTCGATAGAATAAAGGTTACACCGGCACATTACCTTTATGACACCAGGCATCACGAAGTTTCTTCCACATTGATCATAAACATCGAATGGTTAAATTCAAGCACCACAGATCGTAGTCTATCGTTGTATGCGCGCGTGTGTATGTGTGTGTGTGTGTGTGTTGATGACACTCAAGGTTGTATAATGCTTATAGATATATGCATATAATAATCCTTCTTGGTTAATTTTCATTCGATTTTCACGCCTATCCATTTATTTCTTCCATCAAGCATCATCATGATAAAGATAGTCGAGGAAGAGAAGAACGAGAAAGTACTTTAGAGATAATCCTATTAAGTTAGGACGGGAAACGGAGAAAAGAGGAAATAATAAAATGACATTATCTCATCTCGAACACTAAAAACGCATTTAAACATTGAAAATAGTCAACAGGCGGGTCAAAGTAGAAGTACCGAAGTCTATCAAAATGCCAGATGATGTCAAATTTTCGAAATCTTTTTCAATTTTAAGTACTAAGAATCGATTTCATAGCAATACTACTCACGCAATAAAAAAAAACTTATGTAGCTGAAGTCGAAGGAAGTGTCGAAGTCTGCTTTGTGCTTCATTGAAAGCGAGACATGCTGTCTGGTGTCCAACATCATGAAATTTAATTATAAAAGTAATTGCAAACAACAAAAGTCAAATTTGAAAACTAAAATATATGGAAATGCTTGTTTTGCTGAAGTTCTCTTCATTGAAGATAGATCATTAGACCATAGTATGTAATCGAATGATATTTATCCTTCCGACAAGCATTAAGTCTACTTCTACTCCACGGGTAGTGCTGATAACAGGAAGTCTGACTAACTGCGCCGTTCATACTGTTATATTCAATAATTCGAAGAAAACAGAATGTCCGAGAGTAATAAGCGAACCATCGTAAAAGTCATCCGCACGAGAAAAACAAGTGGAGCGCTCGCAATCTAATGATGCTTTTTCTTTCGCTAAGCTTCATTGACATGAGACGCCGGATTGGTAATATTACATCAATTCAAAATCCACTTTTCTATATTGCAAAATGATTCGTTCGCGTTTGTATCTAGTCATCAAATAATTTGTTTATTAATACGACTGCTTACAAACAAGTACGAAGTGCTGGAATCTGACTAACATGTCAGAATCAGGCGAGATACAATCAGAAGAACAGATTTATCGATGCCGAGTTTTCTGTTTTTATTGGTTCTTTCTTGAACATGTTTCAATCTATTTTGAACAAGCAAATAAGAACGAGTTTGAATAGCGAAGAGAAAAAGGAAAGAAGAACGCATTCGACATCTCGCGGTTAGAGTGGAAACACGCATAGTGAACCACATATTTCACATCGCGATTAATTTCACGCATTCACATCATAGTAATGATAGATCATTATAATATTTTCTCTTCAAAACATTGTCATACATAGAACATTTCGCAACTGTTTTGTGTATCTTGTTTCGCAAATGAAATTTTCTCAATCGTTTGACATTTGAATAGAGTTTCTCGAAGCGTAATTCAAAAGCATCATGCAATGTTTTTTTCCCCATTAGTTAACAGAGAATATCTCTGATATTTCATTATTTTTTTTCTTCGCTCTTCATCTTTATGGTCACACAATCTCTTTTTTTTTCTTTCTTTCTTCTATTTCTAGTTCACTTAAATAGAAAATTGTTGTGTACTCAAGAAATTTCTTATGGACATTCCTGCTAACTGGTCGGGCGTTTTTCAAAGTGGCTATCATAAGTGCACGTCGACGAATGAAATCTTTTTTCGATATTTGGGAACATTGATCTTCTTTATTGGAATCATTTCAACGTTTTTGAGTATTGCGGTCTTTACCAGAAAACCTCTTCGTATGCTATTGCGTTCTTTGAAAAATTCGGACTGTTTACGGATGCTTTCCTTTCAGGTCGGAAGTCCTGTTGTTTCTATTTTTTAATATTAGCTATTAGTGATTCCATACATTTAACAACGATGACGATTGAGCATTTACCATATGCCTTTCAAGTGGATCTCGTTATTATTCATTCTGTCATCTGTAAATTGATCATATTTCTCATATATTTCTCTAATCATCTATCCAATATCATCCTAACTTTAGCATCGATGTAAGTCCATTCTATTGTGAATTATACATATTTTTCTCCTCATACCTGAATAATTCAATGAGTTGCGCTTTGTCGGAAGAGCAAGAGATGAATTCTTGCAAATCTCAAATGAGAACAACGAAGAGTGAATATCTATAAGTAGATACCTAGCGTTTATTATTAATTTCTGCCATGGGAAAAATCATAATTAAAAGTCATGGTTTTACAGAACGATGAAGACATGTTGTACTATAATTAAGGTTGAGTCCTGAATTGTAATTTATGATTCTTGAACTAGTAGAGATTCAATGAGACCAAGTCTGATCACAAAGAATATTCGCTTAACTGTGCCATTGTTTTCATACGTAATTACAAGAAATTTGTAATGTATGATGTAGATTACTTCTAATATCCTGTCATTTTGTTTTGTAAGTTTAAATATAAAAAGAATAAATGTTTGTTTTTAGCGACCGATTTCTTCTCATTTATTATCCATCGCGTTCGCGAAACTTTTGTAATATCCAAAAGGCCAAATGGTTCACTACTATTGTAATTATTGTCGTCTTTTTCTCCAGCGGACATATTTTATACGGTTATGAAAGAGTTCTTGTCTTTAAACAAGACGCGTTCGAGTTGTACGATTGTACTATTCCAAGCAACAATGCTCTTTATTCCCAATTCTTTCTCTTTTATGATTCTTATATTGAAAGTATATGTTTTGTTTCTATTCCATTCATTGTTATGAGTATTTGTTCAGTATTAATTATTTATCAGATACTCATCTCACGTCGAAATGTTCGCTCGAACTCTCGAAGTAAAGGAAATCTTGTTAATTGATAAAAATATCCTTCTTTTCCTGCCTTTTTCTTTTAGTTAAACAATCACGGTTACGTGATAAAGATGTTCAATTGTCTTGCATGTTAATTGGTACATCCTTCGCATTTCTGTTTCTTTGCTTGCCTGCTGAAATCAACGATACATTTAATTATCTCATCTACGAACATTCTTGTCCGTATTGGCTTCGAAAAGTAGTTCTCATTTCACTACAACAGATCTACTATGCTGGACACTTCTATATTTACACTTTAACCGGACAAATCTTTCGCAGACATTTATACGCCTTTCTCTTCCTACGCCGTCGTTCGAGTGCATTGAGCAAACAAGATTTCCCAACAGAACATCGTCCGAGCGTGAATATTGACACGAATCGCCTACGAACAAGTGAAATCGAAATGAGCTCGCGACCGTTTCTAGATGATTCATCGTCAAGATCACGATCAGATTGTCGACTAATTATTCAACTATAATCGTCGTTAGCTAAATAAAGCCATCATGTTATCTTAAGATTTCCAAACTTAGCTGATTTAAAGAGGAGAAAAAGGAAAAGAGTAGCACGCGACCTGATAAACTCGTGCGTTAATAATATCGACTATTATCGAAACGCTATAAATTATGTATCGTTCTGGATAGAAAAATCATTTCTAGGAAAGTTCAGCGGATGTTTTCTGAATTTCAAAATGAAATTACTTTCTCATTTATACGAAGAAAAACACAGGAAACATCATCGATAGTATGTCTTTTCTTTTCAGTTCTCACTATTGTTCTTGAATAATGTATTGCAATACCTCGTCGAAAGTGTAAACATTTCATTCATTGCATGATAGTTAACAATAAACGATAACACAATCGTAGGAAATGATTTATTTCACGTACATCAAGGACAAAAAGTGCTCGAACTATAGTTATTACAATATCATCAACAAGAAAGCAAAAAAAAAAGAGTAACACAGCATGATGATGTATTTTTTTGTGATTTCGATTTTCAGCTGTTTCGGGGTGTATATAAAGGCTTCTATGGAATGGATTTGTTTCATTCATCATGTCGTACTATTTTCTCTTCGCAATTGTTGGTCTTGTGTCATTTGCACGTGCGCAAACGCTGATCAATGATTCCTGTGAATCACATGTTGATAAGCTTAGCACTTGTGCAGGTACGATAAGCTTTTCAGGGGTTTGTTATTCAAGCAAAATTGAGCTTCGTGATACCCAGTACGTGAAATGTGCCAATGTTGACTTCTTCTGGTCATATCCTCTGAATAATATGACGTTGGTTATCGAAACGCCATTCACTCAAAAACGTCAACGTTTTACAGTGAGTCTTAAAACTCAACCATTGCAAGGTGCTGTGTCACATGTTTATCGAATTATCGATGATCAAGAAACTGATGTGACAACACGTGAGCCGGTTTTAACGCAAGATTCGGATGCTAATTATCAAGTTATTTTGAAATTTCAAGGGCCAACACATCTAAGTCGTTATGGTGTTGAAATTCAATATGAGTCTACTGTTAAAGCTTGAAAAAAAAAATGAAAAAAATAAATCAGTTCGAGGACTGTAAAGCTTGCTCTAAAATCACGGCCATACCAATAGCTTTTTCATCTTCTAATCTTCTACAAATCACTTGTAGCCCCACCATGCAGTTTTCAAACTTCGCCGGATCACTGTAGGTATCTTTCACTAAACCATCGAATTCATTTAAAATTTTTGATTGACGATAGTCCTCAGTAACTTGATCTAAGTTCAAATCAACTCGAGTAATCGGCAGAATTACCGAACTCAATTGAAGTAGATTAATAACGCCTGTATAACCAATAGTAAGACTATAGTCGTGTGGATATGCAGGTAGTGCATAAACAGGCGAAAGAATCCCATCGATAGGTCGGCCTGTAGATGTTCTCTCCTTTGTTTGGTTCCATTGTTCGTAGTATTTAAGTGCGTAATTTCGACGAGCAACGTTCACTTGCCAAGTTTCATAGACACTAATTTCCGTCTCAGGCGATCCGATGAAAGCACCAGTGACAAGCGGTTCTCCACTTAAGTCAAGTGCTTTCTGAACATCTTTTCCACCATCAGCTGTGCACATTTTCACAAAGATATCGCACGCCTACTGAAGTGTTTCGTCAAATGAATTAAGAGAAGAACATTGATAAAGCTCACCTGAGGATAATCACTTGTATCCCATTCGATAATTTCATGTCCCGCTCGTTTCAGTGCATCGATAGTCATATTCATTGCGCGTTTGACCGGAGGCGAAAGTTGAACAAACTGATCGAATAGAATCACGCCGAATGCTAACTTCGGGCTTTGTCCTTCTTGATACAGATGTTCTCGCCAAGGAATATTATGCACTTGTGGATCGACTAACCAAGATTTCGCTTCGAGTATTAATTTAAATATCAAACGAATATTTGCTAGAGAGCGCGTCATTGGTCCAACGACACTCATCAACGATTCTAAACCATCTAAAGAATTCTTTGAATATCCATACGGAATTCGTCCATGGGATGGTTTCATTCCATAGACTCCATTGACAGCGGAAGGAAAACGAATGCTTCCACCAATATCGGTGCTAAATCCACAAATGCTGCCTTTCATCGCAATTAAACTTCCTTCGCCGCCTGAACTGCCTCCGCTACTCAATTCTCGATTTAACGGGTTTATCGTTCGACCTAGAAGATTACTTTTTGTTTCGCCGATCATAATCGTCTGTGGAAGAGCTGTTTTAACATACAAAACAGCACCGAGCGAAAGAAGAACATCAACAAGAATCGAGTTTCTTTCAGCAAAATTTCCCAAATAGCCAATGTAACCCATAACGGTTTCAACGCCTCTGATGTCGAACTGATCCTTCAAACTAATCGGAATGCCATGCAATGGTCCCATCGTTTTGCCACCGGTTAATTGATAATACTTATCCAGGTAATCCGCACGTTCCAATGCTTGTACGAAGAAGATTTCCGCTAAACAATTCACTAATTGATGAGCGATCGATGCTCGTTTGCAATAAGCTTCGGTGACTTGTCTTGCGGAATATTTTCCTTGCGCTATCCGATGTGCCAATTCCTCTATGTCGTCGAGTTCGGTTATTTCCAAGTCGAGTGCTGAAAGGAGGCCACATTGTGATGGAATTGTTGTTAAATTCTTCGGAAGATTTTCGATAATCGATTCAGAAAGTTTCCATTCAGATGGAATTAAATTTTTCAATGCAGTTTGTTTTTCTCGAGCCTTCTCTTGCCAAGTCATACCTGTGTACATGATAGCTATGACGCTTATCTGTTCTACAAAACAAAAAACAACAAGCTGCACGCTCCGTTTTAACTTAGGTAGCGAGTGTGAAGAACATCACATGTGTCGCCGAGATGCTTTTTAGCAAAGAGAATTGATTGTTCGAACGGTAGGACGTTTCATCTCTAGATTTGCTTTTATTCAACGAAACTGAAAGTATCATCATAGACGTCGGGTGAAGTGCAAAATACTCAATTAAATAAGAAAGAAAAAAAAGAAGAGAACGAAAGAGGTTTTCTGTTCGGACGTGTTGGTTTTTCCCATGAAAATAATCGAGTTTTGATCGATGGTATTATTGAGATCTACATGCATGAACACCCGGTTGTCCACTTTCGTCATCTGAATCGCCACCATCGTAGGCTTCACGACGTTGACCATGTCTATGATCATGTGCTGATTTGGTCGTATGAAAATCGATCATGGAGACGTCTTCAACGTTTTCTCCTTTAGGTATTTCGACATGTGGCCGTTTTGGTAAAAATGTTTCTAATTGCTGAAGGAGAGAAAAGAAGAGATTTGCGGTGTTTTGGAAAGGAAATTAGGTAGGCAATTACTTTTAATTGATCTTCGGTAAAAGTTTTTTCCGATGGAAAGTCCACATCAAACTGAATAATTAAATCTCCTGTATCATGTGTTCTCATGTTGATCATACCTTGTCCTTTGACACATCGATAAGTTTCTACAAATCAAACAATGGCAATGATGTTTGTCTTCTTTTTACGTCACAAGACTCACCTGGTGCAATCGGATCATTTGGCGGATGTTTAATGACAATTTTTCTTCCATCTAAGTGTGTAACCACTAATTGAAATCCACATAATGATTCGACTAAGTTGATTTTATGTTTCATGATCAAATTATCTCCACTACGTTCGAAAGTAGCGTGAGGTTCTTGTTGTAAAACAATAATCACATCTCCGGGTTCCATATTTGGCGCTTGATCACTTTCCCCAGGAAAGCGAAGTTGTTGTTCATGCTTACTACCTAAAAAAGTTCAGCTTTATTTTCGTTGACAATCGCAATCGCAATCAGTTTTACCCGGCGAAATAACAACTTCGAGTTTCTTCTTCTGATCGACTGTTTTTCGTCCATTACACGTTTTACAACGATCACGTTCATTGATAATTTCGCCTTCGCCGTTGCATTCTTTGCATACTTGTTGCATTCGTTGAATCATACCTGGACCGATTTGTCGTGTGACAAATTGAATACCTTGACCGCGACATGGTGCACATGTTTGTTTGGCACCTTCTTTTCCACCGTTACTAATTCAAAAGAAGTTTTTGTCAGATTTCAATCGAAATCGTCGACTTACCCATTACATGCCTGACAGATAACTTTACGCGATATTTCAAGTGAACGTGTGTCACCTTTGTACAGTTGTTCGAGTGTTACTCTAAACTTTTCAAATGAAACAATTTGAATGTTGAAATAAGGAACAGTTACTTGAGTGGATGAGCAACATCATCACCTTTGCGTCGACGATTTCGACCTCCTCCACCCATAGGACCACCAAACAAACCTCCAAATCCACCAAAACCGCCAAATGGATCACCACCACCGCCGCCGCCGCCGCCGAAAAATTGACCAAGAATATCAGCCATACTACCTGAAAACACAGCCTAATGGCTTAAACATCACATTATTCGGAACTCTGCAAACCTCCACCACCGCCGCCGCCGCCCTCTTTCAATCCCTCTAGACCGTACGTGCTAGAAAAAAGAAACTATGCAGAAGATTTCCTAAATGACTCGATATTCTTACTCATAAATATGTCTTTTATTCTCATCTGTTAGAACTTGATAAGCGAAGGAGATTTCTTTGAATTTTTCAGCGGATTCTGGATTTTTATCTGGATGATGAGTTTTGGCAAGTTTATGGTATGCCTAAAAAAATCATTCGAACGAATTGATTTTTCAACAAGCACGAGATGATCTACTTTTTTGATTTCTTGATCGGTTGCACTACGTGAAACACCAAGTAAATCGTATAGTTTATTATCAGGCATTATGATTTTGTGAAAGTTGGTGAGAACGATCTAGAAAAAAAAACCGGTGTTACGTAAACAAATATGTACGATTAATTATCAGAAAAAAAAACAAAAGAGATGTTGATGGCGCATACGAAACGATCAACAAGATGAAATAATGACGTAAATTTAGGAAGAAGACTCGTCGAGTTCAAGGTAAAAGATGGATTGCATCGAAAGAAGTCGTTTTGAAAAAAAGAAATTTTATCAAGTCATATTAATTGGCTTGGAAACATTCGATTATATGTGTCGCTAGTGACAAAGATGTATATGCAATAGAAATGGCTGGTTGTAACCAATCGAAATTCACCAGTCGGTACCGTGGACTTCATACTCGAAAGGAGAGTGATTTTTCTGTGCACAAAGATCCAGCAAAGATCAAATAACTTTTGAGAAAATCGAAAGATGTATTTCCAATCAAAAGAAAACACCAAGTGACCTCTTATATTCAATATGAAACCGAGAATTGAATCAGTTAATCTTGATAAGCAGTTGATGAACATGATTGCATGATAGAAAAGAAAGGATGTTACCCTGGAAGAAATGATTAATTTATGTTGTGACTCAACATCGATTTCAACCATCAACGGCAACTAAATCATGAATTTCACGGTGATCACTCTCCTGCATCGTTCATTACGACATTTCACATACTTCAGATACTAGTCATATATAATTATCAGAACGAAGGAACATACGCATGACTTCCAACTTGTTTATAATATTAGACTATTGTCAATTGTGTAACAGACATTGAGTATACTTTTTTAGTAGTATTTCCGTATCAAGCAAAACACTAATTGCTACGTTCTCAGAGACAAATCATCAATGTATGGGAGAGTACTATTGACGTCAGATAGATAAAATGTTTTTTTTAACGTAGCTCCGCTTATATCATTACATTTCAGAAGTTGCGCGCCTTTACGCTCGAACAAATTCAGCCTTTCCATTTGCAGAAACAATGTGTGTATGAAGACATTCTCTATAGTAGGCAGTCAAACAGGAAATCGATGTCTGTAGTTTCGAGATTGTCTTTGACGGATGTTGTCGAACTTCTTCGATGTTTGTTCATTCGTTTCTTTTCTTGAAGAAGCGAATGTCGGACCGCCTACGCTGATGCTAGTTTAACAAACGCGACAAACAGAGCGTAATGAGATGCGAATGATGTCAAAACTCCAAGTAGATAGGTTACTTGATTGCAGATTTATCCGATCGTAATACACGAAAGATCGGACAAGATCTGAACGATTCTAATCAGATTAGAATTTTCTTTCGATTTTTCATCATAATCAACAAGACTCCAATCGGAATTTGTTATTTCCATTAAGCTTATTAACCGTTATTAACAAGCAGGAAATGAAACACGTTTTGTTCTTTATAGGAAATTTTAATTAATATTTACACCTTAACTCTTTCCTTTGGAGTTCGTATAAAAATATCCTGTAAAAGATTTCCACAGACGTTGTTCATTTGTTGTAAATAAATTCTTCAGCGTTCGACTTCTGCCATATATTATCCCAAAGAACAAAAACCAACAATAATCTCTCTCTTGGGTTTCTCACGGACGCAGCGCAGTAGTAAGTTGCTTTGTTTGCTTCTCTCGAAAGAATTTCTAAGAGAAAAGATTCAAACAGACAAAAGCTCATGTAGAAATACACGCATCATCACATACAACGAAGATTTTTTTTCTTCAAACACATGCGAATGAGACACGAAAGCATTTCTTTTTTGTTCTATCATAAACATGAACTTAGATTCCTAAATTGATACTTGATTGTGTACTTCTTCATTCCATTTTTAATCACACGTACTCGTCTAACATATATCCGTGGACGTTTAGGGGCAAACATGACCTCCACATCGTATTCTACCATGGAAATGGAATCATTTACAGAAAAAAGATCGATTCTATCATTACAATCGAATGGACCATTCATCAGTGATATTTTCCAACGACAACCTGCTATTGAAAGAACTCGCCGCAAAATAATCACATATCTTTTCATCGAATTTGTAAGGAATGAATCGACATATTGTCAATAATGACTTAAATATCTCTATTTAGGTCGTAATGATTAGCTATGTAATCCTTCAAATCGTCGCTTTCATTTTGGACGATTCGGGATCTCATAAAGTCGATACGAGCATTATTATCGAATTGATTATCAGTAAGTTCGTTTCGGACAAGTTTCACCTCCGTGATTTTTCCATTTTAGCCGGTGTTTTAGTTCTTTATAATCTTTCTTTCATCATTATGTTAACTGAATATTTCCCGCGTGCAATCTTCGTGGTAAATTGCTCTCGTTTATATTTCACCAAACGATTTGTGTATGTTCGTTGTAGTTTTCCTGTCTGACCTTAGTGCAATTAGCAAGTGCGTTTCTCTTATTCGTACTTTCAATTATGACAACAGTCGTTAGCTTATCCTTGATACATGCCGTTAGATTTGGAATCATTCTCGATATAGTTTATATCATCATAGCTTTGTTCATCATTGGTCTATCGGTAGGGATAGTTTGCTCTTCGGAAAGTATGCCTTTTTTTGCTGTTTTTAGGCGTCGATTTATCTATGTTTATTGAATTTAGCTAAACTAATGGAGAACTGAAATGAATTTCGATGTTTTTCCTATGAAATAAAGTATATTGTTGGCTCGTTAATGAAGAATGAAATAAATGAAATTGTCGCAAGTAATTTCAGTTGAAAAGAACTAACGGGATACTCACTATAATATTTCAAGTCATCCAAAGTTAATCAAAAAGCAAATTACGCTATGCTTTTCTGCCCTGTACCACCCGGTAAACATAATTTCAAAATAATTTTTCAGATGTCGAGTCGTAATAGTTAATTATGATCACGAAAAGCTACTGAAACAAAAGCGTTTTGTTAATCTTCCCTTGAAATACCTCGAAGCGATCAGGAGTATCATGTACGAACAGATCAGCAGGTTAGATCTCTTAGTGAAAGTAGGAGAAATGTTCTGCTTGGTACATTCGACTTCGCGTAACTTCAACGTGATAAAAATATATCATATCAATCACATGGCAAGACTTCGAATTTTTCCATTTTCTTTCTCTTAAGAAAATGATATTGTTTTTGTGAACTAAGTCAATTATTAGATCATTTCATCTTCAGTCTATATCTATGGCACTCGACAATAATGTAGTGCTGAAAACTTCTGTCTAACAAACTCATTTCCATTTCTACATGTGAACTGCACATGATCAAATATAACAACATTGAGAATTCATATCTAAATTAATCCTTTTCGAATCATCCAATGAAAAGGATTTGAAGGTGAAAAAAAGGGCATTTCGTAACCGTTTATCCTATCTAGAAAGCGAAATACTCCTACCATAAACACCCACACTGCCAAAAAACACACACAAATGTTTTCTCTCCTCTCAGAAAGTATATCGAACGCAAAAACTAAAGAACACCAATCACCTATCTCTCTGGGTGACAACACTAATAGTGTATTGCATTTCATATAAATACATTCGAGACATAACTCGCGAAAAAATGTATAACGAAACGTGTCGTTCTGTTTCGTCGATCAGAGATACAAGCAAACATTTATTTTCTTCTTTTCCTCTTGATGAGTGTACATTCATTTTGTTTCATATAAACACTGATAGCGACTATTTTCGACGATGAGTTACGCGACAACTAACGAAAAAGCTCCAATAACGCCCATGCAGTCGTCGCAACCGATGGGATTCCATGATAATCGAGAAATTCGACGAACTCGAACAATTCTTATTGTTGTTTTAACAATTGAATTGGTAAAAATGTTTCTCGCGAGATTTTTCAATTCATATCATCGAATCTTGTTTTTTTTCTTTCAGTTGTTGGCAATCATCTATCTGATTCAGCAAAGTGTTTACCTTACACGATACAATAATCTCCCATATGATATGCGTAATCATACATCAGGCACTACTTACACTGCCGGAGTCGTCGGCGGTACGATTTTCGCTCTTTGAAAAGATGATTTTCTACACAAACTTTTTTCCTAGGTGTTATTTCAATAGTTTATGTGATTTTGTTTCTGGTTTTCGTCACGCTTCACCTCCGCATCCCAATTCTCATTGTATGTTTGATTTGTTACAGTTATTCCTTATCGTTTAGCGTCTGCTTAGGTCACGTGGTTGGGTGTGATTCAACTGATCTTCATTGGTGCTGTTTTGGTCATTACAATATTGGCTATTCTTGCCTCGACTATCGCTACGACTTATATTGTCGGCGGATTTATTGCTAGTATCATCATAATCGTCTTGGTTGGAATTTCATCGATTCTTGTGGTAAGTTTCCTATTTGAATGGGAGTTTCTCAGTGACCGGAGGTCATTTTGTGTTTGTTATATAGATTTTATCGGTTTTTTTTGGATTTAAATTGTCAAAATTACTCAAAGCACAGGAAAATTATCAAATGGTTTGAAGAGCTTTTTCCCAACCGGAATTCAGCGTACAACTTCATTTGACTAATCATTTTCTCTTCGCATTCGACTAACCTTTAACTCAGTAATTCAACATACGACATTAACATTGACTAACTACTCAATATATTCAAACATACAATTGATTTCTTGCTTCATAAAATGAATGAGACTTTATTCAAAAGCGAAGTGTGTAAAACGTGGAAGAATATTTCTTTGCCGGTACTCATTCTGTTAGTACACTAGTGTAGCTAGAAAGTTCACACGTACATGGAATGTAAATCTCATTATTGAAGGCTGGAGGCTCGTTACTTTTATTGACCCGCTCGGATATGAATAGCTGCTGTGATTGAACAAACAATGCGAAGAAAGATGTGGGAAATTTCATTTACAAAATAAAACCTGATGAGAAAATAAATGGTTTTTTTTGTCGTACGCAGAGACACAACACAATCACGTGGTGTGAATAGAGTTGATAATAAAATGAGAAATACACATTCAATTGTCTCCGAGTCATCAAACGAGTACTTGGCAGGTAGCCCTTTTGGTATTTCAATGCGAATGGAAGTTTTTTTAATAAATTTTTTCCTTTCCTGGTAGAATTACACGACATCTATGTTAACAAATTGAGTGGTACATGCAAACGAGGAAGTGCATGTAAATTAATGAAATATTACTAATATTCCACTTGAGAACTTTGATGTATTCATTTAACCGGGAAAAAAGTGTATTTATACAGGAATAGTGAAATCAGAACGTTGAGTAAGGTGAGTTATTGAATTTGATAGACGATCGTTGACCTTCTGATTAGAAAGAGCAAGTTGCTTTACTTACATTGAACAAAATTAATCGCTACACGATTCAACTAGAATGGCAGGCGAGAATGAGACACTAGAGCGTATAGTCCATGCCGCAACAAACAAATTTAATCAATATGCTGCCAGTCAAACACACTTTATCCCTCCCCAAGCACATATTTCAATCGATATCGAATCGAATGGACTGGCCAAAGTATATATAGACGTCGAACACAACGGAAATCAATACCATTTCCGATCCGTACAAGAAAAAGATATTGACGATGTTCATACATATTTGAACAGTCAACCTGCTGTCCGAGCAAAGTATAGTAATGGTCAAATATGTTCCCTAACACAAACTACGTTCAGAATGCGTACGCTGACCGATCGGTTCGAAAATCGCAATTCATCTTTATATCTTTATAGCGGATTTATCGTAACGGACGCTGAAACAGACATGTTCATAGGTATGGCTTCTATAGGCAAAGGTACCGAGCCAGGTACGACAGAAATGTCACGTTTAAATCGAACAGAATGTTGGAATCATTCGTCAAATAATACTACAGCAGGTGTGAATACAATCGGTCGAAAAATCTATTCGGGTATTGGAACAATTGAAGCATGTGTATTGATACAATATGCCACTCGATTGAAACAAGAAGATTATATGGTAGATGGTCATTCACTGCAAGCAATTGTGTCGACAGCAAGGATCGATAACGAAGGTTCTTGGAAGTCTGCTTGCAAAGCTGGAATGGCATTGGATAAGGTCGAAGTCGTTGAACGTTATGGAACGAGTTTACGTTATTTATTAAGAAAAAATATTTAACTTTTGTCACGACTAGTTGATCGTGACTGTTCTCAAATATTATAATGATGAGATCTATTCAGTTCGGACATAAACAAGAACATGGTGCAAAGGCGTTTAGAGACTTAGAAAGAAAAGATTGTAATTTGATTTCATTTCTCAAATAAACGTGAGATTTTTTGATTGAATCTTTTCGCGTATCTTCCAAGTACAATAGTCGGATTACTGATTATTTGACAAGTAAAGGCAGATGAGTTCGTACGTCAAATTAGCTATCTGATAGACTTTTATCTGATTTACGATTACGCATAAGGGCAAAAATGCTACCCATAAAACCAAATCGTTCACATCGACTCAGAGTAGGAGAAATGGATACTCCGGATCTCTCGACTACTCTGCAATTCTGGCTCCTACTTACATTCGCTGTCCTATCATTGATTTGTTCAACTTTTACTATTTACTGTTTTTTATCCAATCGGAAAATGCGTCATGGTTTACACAATCACAGTATTCTCTTTTTGATCATCACCAACGTTATTTTAATCTTTACCGATGTACTTTGGATGTTGATTAGTCTCTATCAAGTCGGACCTCCTCCGATACCAACCACGAGTTTCTGCTTAACCTGGTGGGTGATTGACGATAGTCTGTACAATATCCAAGCTTTCATTCTCGCATGGGCATCGATTGAACGTCATTTATTAATCTTTCACAGTAGATACATCACGACACAAAAACAAAAATTTCTTTTGCATTATTTACCGCCGTTGATTATCATCATTTACCTATTTAGTTTCCATATACACGTTCTAGTCTTCCCGTCGTGTGAAAACTCATTTGATTTCACCGATCTTCAATGTGGCTCATCGCCTTGTTATGTCGCGGTCAATTTCATCACGATATGGGATACGATTGTTAACAATGTCTTGCCGACATTGATTATTGTTACATTTAACGTCGCCTTACTCTACCGAATAATTCGTCAGAAGAAACGATTGAGACAACCGATTCAGTGGCGAAAACATCGACGAATGTCAATGCAGTTGATATCTGTCTCCGCTGTTTATGTATTTCTTCATTTACCAATGATTATCATTACATTCATACAGATGGTTCAAGGCAAAGATCCATCAGTCGATTTTGGCGGTCAAATGTATGTATTTATCGCGACTTATAGTGTGACATTATCATTACCCGTTGTTGTTTGTGTCAATTTTTTGTCGTTAGACAAACATCGCCACGTACGGATATCACCGACGGCTACGGTTGTGCCTGTAAAGAAATGGACAGAGAAAAGAGTTGAGCGTTAGTCAGATGAACAGTACGGAAGTGAGTTTTATTGACGACAAATTGCACGGAATGAATCAAAATCTATGAGAAGTAGTTCAACATTGTGTGCGATTAAATAAAAAAAATTTTTGAAGACCGAAAATAGTTCTTATTGACCTTTCAACTCATTTGGAATGATACAACGAGGGATTTCAACCATCTTATGTAAATTTGCCGTATGTCGTTGATTGTAAATCTCCAGAACTTTCTTTTCTCTCTCAGTCAATGCTGTCGCGTCTTGTTTTGCTCTATCGGAATCAATATAATTCATCGCCCATTCTAATTCATCATAGCTTGCTCCAATTTGATCTTCATCAGTTCGCGTATCTCCGAACAAACCATCAGTAGGTGGTGCTGTAATGATTTCATTCGAAACACCCAGCGCAGCAGCAACAGCACGTACTTCCGACTTCAATAAATCAGCTATTGGACTGATATCAACTCCTCCATCGCCATATTTCGTAAAAAATCCAACACCAAAGTCTTCCACTTTGTTCCCTGTACCACCAACGAGATAGTTGTTGATCGACGCGAAGTAATACAAGTTAACCTAGACATAAAACAACGTTTTTTTTTGTATTATGAGAAGAAGATCTTTACCATTCGTAATCGAGATCTCATATTGGCAAATGCGATGTCGGTAGCAGAATTTGTTTCGTTCAATTCATTGTTTTTGACCGTTGCTTGGAATGTTTCGAAGACCTCAGTTAAATTGACCTCACCCGCGCGTACATTCGGAAATGTTGACTTCAACCAATTAATATGCGCATGACTTCGACGTATTTCATTCGCTGACTGTCGAATAGGCATTTCCATAACTAAGACAGGCAAACCAGTGCGAGCACATAGTGTTGATACAACAGCCGAATCGATTCCACCGGAAACACCGACAACAAAGCCTTTTGTATGACTAATTTGATGATAATCTTTGAGCCATTGGGTGATATAATCAGCGACTTTTTCTGCTTGCATTTTGAGGTGGAGAAGTCAAGTGTACCTGCTGTTGTAGAATTTGATAGAAAACGAAAGAATGGCTTTTTTTTATTTTGCTCAGCGTATAGAAAAGTACACTCGAACGATAATTGTTTTTGTGGATTTTTTCCCGTTATTCAACGGAGAACCTTGAAAGAAAGAATTCATCGAACTGACGTTAAGCAGACGAATAAAAATTTTCTTTTTCTTTACTTCCTAGAAATACAAATAAAAATAATTACGAGTAAAAGAAAAGAAAAAGAGCGTATATTGACATAACTATCGTAGAAGAAAGAAGGAAAGCTTGAACAGAGGCGAACGATTGATAAACTGATTGATCGAAACTGCTGTTGATCGTTTTCATCAGTGTTGAAATTCATGCTCAGACATATTGTTCTATTTACAATACAATTTCCTCAGATCATCATCAAAAAAACATATACAGGATAGATTCATGCTTCAATGTCATTTGAACTTCGACAAAGTTTTTCGTTCCGTAAAAGAAACGAACCTTTTTTTTTAAATATAAGTGTCTCTACTTGAAAAGAACGACATTGACAAATTTGTTACGTTCTGTTTCAATCTTCATCTTTGTCCTCCTCTGCCCCCAATAATAATGAAGAAGAAAAAAACTGAAACCATTCTTATGCAATACACGACATTGAATTATGTCGACTGCATTCGATTCACAACTCAAATCAATTCTTCAACCACTATCAGCAACAACTGATGGACACGGAGATCCTGTTCTTGCCGCAGTGCAAGCCAACGATCCGCACACATTGCAAATTCTCATTCGTGCTGGTTATTCGATCAGTTCAATCGATCCATTAAATGGACGATCACTTCTCCATACGGCGACTTACCTCGGCCATACCGAAGTAGTACGACGTTTGTTAAAAGAAGGAGTTAATACTTCACTCTACGATCGAGATGGTAAAACGTGCCTACATGTTTCTGCTGCCTATGGTTACAGTCAAATCTTAACTCTTCTTCTCGAGTATGAAACTCATGTCGATCATTTCGACTATGATAACAATACTCCATTACATATGTCTTGTAAATTCGGTCATAATGAATGTTGCCGACTGTTAATCTATGCTGGTGCGAATTTAAATCCAGTCAATCGTGATGGTGATACACCATTGCATTCTGCTATTCGTTATAAACATGCAGGCTGTACAGCAATATTGATTCATGCTGATGCATCGTTGAATATTCGAAATGGTCGACATGAATTGCCCATTGAATTAGCTCGACGTTTAGGTCATCATAAAATTTATCATTTGATTTCGCAAAATCTCTCCTCTCAAACCTTATCAAATTCATCCGAACAGTTTTCCAGTCCGAATGCATCTATTACATTGAATGAATTTGAAAAACAATGGCGACAATTTCATTTACTGATCCAAACACGAATGTTGGCAAATCAACATCAGTTGGAAGAACAGATCGATTCGTTGAAAGAAGCTCTAGAGAAAAATCAACTCAAACAAGCGGTGATTCATCGCAAACTTCAGTTCTTAACTAAATTATGTCTGCAGCAAAATAACGAAACAAATCAATACCACACTCTTCTTTAAAAAATAACCTTGAATGAAAATGTATTTTTTTTAAATAAATCACAAGAATATATCACACAAATGTTAAAAGAAACTGTTAAGTAGTAGGCAAAGTTTATCAACGAGGCTATGTATATATATTTGCAGATAACGATGGCCATAAAGCGCAAACATGATAACCAAAATTGTAAATCTGTTCTTCTTCTTTTCATTCTTTTGTGTTGATGAGACTATGTCGAGTGCTTCGGATAAATCTAAGCCTCGTGCTCGTGATCTAGGCATTCCGTTTAATGGCGTTCCGGGTAAATCGAACTCGATCGTTGATGTTCAAGGAGTCGAGGTCGGATTTAGTACGATTATCGAAGGCGATTCCGTACGAACAGGTGTCACAGCAATCTTTCCGCGTGCACCGGAAAGAGTTTTAAACAACGAACTCTGTTTTGCCAACTGGTTTAGTTTGAATGGTAATGGTGAAATGACAGGAATTCATTGGCTGACTGAATCCGGTTTTCTAACAACACCGATTTTGATTACGAATACACATGCTGTTGGAATTTGCCATCAATCATTAATGAAATGGTTCGTTAAGAAGAATGTCATCCCTCAGACAGGCAATATCGTCGATTCAAGTTTACCGGTGGTTGCTGAAACATGGGATGGATTCTTGAATGATATCCATGGATTTCATGTAACGGAAGAACATGTTTTCGAAGCACTAGAGAATGCGAAAGGATCGGGAACAACAGTTCTAGAAGGCAATGTAGGTGGTGGCACTGGAATGATAACATTCGGGTTTAAAGCAGGAACAGGAACAAGTTCAAGAATCGTTCCAGAATTGAATTATACAGTCGGAGTGTTGGTACAGTCGAATTTTGGACGTAAAAAACAATTAATTATTGCCGGTATTCCTGTTGGCGAAGAAATCTTAGAAATGGAAAGGGTGAACGCGAAAGTTCCTGACAAAGATGTCGGTTCGATTATTGTTATTATTGCAACTGATGCTCCTTTGTTACCACATCAACTCAAACGTTTAGCCGTTCGTGCTTCACTTGGAATAGCAAGACTTGGAGGCATTGCTGGAGATTCGTCTGGGGAAATATTCTT
Organism: Adineta ricciae; assembly: GCA_905250025.1. Lineage (NCBI taxonomy): Eukaryota > Metazoa > Rotifera > Eurotatoria > Adinetida > Adinetidae > Adineta > Adineta ricciae. The sequence continues at coordinate 185,663 of CAJNOJ010000098.1, forward strand.
AGCATTCTCGACAGCTGAATTCTCCAATCAAACAACAACGACAAAACAAGCAGAATTCATGATCAATGACGCTATGAATCCGTTATTTGAAGCAACAATTCAATGTGTTGAAGAAGCAATTCTGAATTCGATGGTAGCAGCAGAAACAATGATTGGATATAAAGGATTGAAAGTCGATGCATTATCGCATGAAACTATAAAACAAATATTAAAAAAATATAACAGACTCAACGATAAATAGGGCAAAGTTGAAGATAGTCTGTTTTTAATAATTAGTTTGCCAATAAAATTCTTACGAAAAGATTCTTCGTATCATCATGATTCAAACATATCTGTGTTATTTTTATCTAAAGGGAAATTATTGAAATCTCCCACAAATGATTTATAGACACATATTTATAGATATGATTCATTCCGAAACTATCTACCTGTTACGTACACAGCGTTTTACAAGTTTCATAATCAGATGGGAAAGTTTTCTTTCTCATACATTATTCATATCTGTTCGAGAACAACTATCAGAAAAATAGATGTGAAATTGGATACTAATTTAAATGTTAAAATAGAAAGAAAGTGAAAGTCTACGAACAAATTTGTCGACTTTTTTCGGAGTTTTCTAAAAATGTAAAATCCAATTTCTTCTTCATGTTTTGTTCTGATAATATATGATATGGTACTCCAATTAGTGTAGTTCTCGTTTTATGCTCGTACTCTCCTCTGTAAAAATATTTTGTTCTTTTTTTCTATTCCGCTTTTGTCACGATTCTTCCTCGTGTCACTCCAATACTCATATGCGCTTGTCTGTTTTGGTATGCTACTAGCAAAATACTGTTTTCTTTCGTTCTGTCTCTTCTGCGTCATTCTTCATCGCCCCCCTCTCTATTTTCCTCGTGTTCTTCTCTCCGACTATGTTTTTCAAGAGAAAAACAACACACGTACACACTCTCCTGTATTCATTTATAATAGACGATATTTCCTAATACACAACTGCATCGAAATCTCCCAGTCCTATCATCTACTTTTCCCTCTATATCATCGACTGTTTTCTTTTCAGATTAGCCAGTTGAATCTCTACATCTAATGAATAATCAGAACCTAAGAAAAGTTCTGTTGAAAGTCGGCGATCGTCTTAGTGATCAATCTCGCAAACGACTTCATTTTCTTCTTGGTGATAATGTTACTCGACCTATTCAAGATGACACGACAATCCACGGTACTGTTGATCTCTGGCAATCGTTATTTGATCAAGACAAAATCAACGAAAGTGATGTAACATTGTTGATCGATGCATTCAGAGATATTGGCTGTATGGATGCAGCTAAAAATCTGCAAAGTATGATGAACATATTGATGATGACATTGATGTTAGATGTTTTATTGTTGTGTTTAGAATATATGCAGTCAGTACGATCGACTGGAGTTGTGAATGAGTCGACAGAAGTTCAGACAATACAAACGACTTCAAAGTTTGATACGTTGATCGATGATCAAGAAGACGTCGACAAAGTAACTGTAAATACACGTAAGTCAAGAGAGGGAGAAAGAGCGAACAATATGAACGGAAACTGTTCGATGCGCTTATTTTCGAAGGTTTAAACTATCAGAGCATGATGGGAAACGACAATCACCTGGATAGCAAATACATGGCACCGGGTGAATATGTGAAGAGAAAACTTTGCTTTGGAGAAAGTGTTGGATCATCAAAGGAGAAGAAATATCAATTATTATGTATTTCAATATCGATAGTTTTATTAGCAATTATCACTATTGAAAGTATTTGGATTTTTTGGTTGTATATAAAATATGATGATACACATACGCGGAATCATTTATTGCAAGATATAAATCGGATTGCGCAACTAAACAGATCTTTACTGGAAAAAGAAACAGAAATGACAAATTTAACTGCAAACGTCTCATCGTGTAAGAAAACATGCTTGAATTATTATACTTGTTATATTAGATAACATGGCCTGATTTTAGGGTTAGAACACAATGGTTCGAAGTGCTGCTCTGGGATCAATAAGCTTTGTCACAATAGGTATAAAGTGCACTATGGAGACTGTAAATGTGAGTAAAGCTGACAAAGTGGTAATCAGTATGGTAAAGGAAACCTGTATTAGTGTCAAAATCACCCTCAAGTTGTGTTCTACTTTCAGACAGTGAGCGATGAAGAACATGAGATATTTGCTCAACGAAATCCAAAAATAATGAAAGATTGAAATGGAAATTTGCTTATATATAATAGACAAAATGTGAAGGAGTTTTACAGCAAATTAATTTGTTTTTTTTTTGTATTATAGACTTCTTTAGTTTAATCAAATGAAAGCATGTCAGATTGAACTTGTACGTTTTGTAAAAGAGAATGAAGTATAATCTTTCTGAAGTATAAAAGCTCCACATTTTCACTGAGACTTTTATGTTATGATCGTATGGAAAAATTGCTGCATAAGAAAAATCAGTAAAGTTTTTCCATACAGCAACGAATTAAATTACAAATGTTGCTTGGAAGAAAAGCGCGAGCTCATACAAAAATGAAGTCAGTTGAACATGTTGTCGTCGTCATCGTAGATAGATTTCCGCTGTGAGCCACGTTGCTGTAGTAGAATACGAGGTGCTGTACTACTAACATTGATTAAATCGTTGTTTTCAATAGTTAAATATTGAAGTTCAGCTTTTAATTCTCGAATATACGCTGGGATTGCATTCAATGGTAGCCCATTCAATTCTTGACTTTTGTAACGCACTTTTTGTTTTTCTACGTCGATCATCCGAGCCAATTGCATAAACGATCGATCACGTTCTTCATCTGCATACCGTACAATCATATCACGTTCCTGCACTATCTTCTGTCGAGCGATGGCAGCAATCTGGTCAAGAATATCAAGTTTCTCGTTTAAGAAATGCATTGCATCTTCGCTTTCTAGTGCAACTAAATTGACATGTTTCTGAGCACATTCAAGGCAGACGAATTGTGAACAATGGAGACACTGGACTTGCGGTGGTTTCTTTTTACATTCAGCACAGTTTCGACCTGAGGTTAGTGTTTCTCTTTCATCATATGTCATTTGAACCTTTCTATGTAACGAACAAGTTAGAATGAATTTAAATCTTGAAAATCAAATGCTCTGTGATCGAATCGATACTTATTCTAAGACGATTGACACTAATGTTGATCTTTTCTCCGTACATTTTATATCCTCTTTAGAAAAATACAGTTAATACTGTCGGATTTCTTGAACGTGTATTGAAACATCGACACTTTCTTTCGACTTTTTGTTTATATATTAGTTGTGTGATAAATAACTTTTGCATGCGATTAGTAATGAAAGATCATTAGTTGAGAAATAAACGAAAATACTCGACATTACCTAGTCGGTCTTTGCGCCATAGAGTAAACGTATTTTCAACTGTTGGCTTCACAAAAAATTACGTTTTGTTTTTCTTTATGACTGAAAAAATACTCATGAAAGTAGCTTTGTTGATTTTTCCACGAACAATGATAAAATCCAACAGAACAAAAATAACTTTCTGAAAAACACTTTTATGTGGCTTTTACCTATCTACAAATTAAAGTAAATATCTGTAGATGGCAGGGGTTTTTGTTATAATCTAAAAAAAATCTTCAAAACACTCACTCTCCTCCAGATTCTTCGGAATCACGTGAATAACAAAGATGTTAACTATCAAAGATCAAGTCGATGTATTTAGTTTTTCTCGTAGATTTCTATGTGACTTATCTTTTCTCCAGACATCCAGTGTTGTCATTTATTGGCAATAATACATTTTTTCACATTCTATTATTGTCCTCGCTTGAATTTTTCGTTGATTGGACGACAACATGTTGATTTTTATATCGAATTATTCTGATAGTATAGACACATCATGCATTCGAGTATATATTTACGAAGAATACCTTTAAATACACGGTCAATATTGCGTTTTTTTTTCTACCAACACAAAGTATGTATTCTATTCTTTGATTCTCAGATATTTAAAATATTATGAGCTAGTTGCTCAATGGATAATCGCCGTTTGCGTGGAATACTTCTAAATCTTCAAGATCGTCTTAGTGATGATGATCGAAAACGTCTCCATTTCTTTCTTGCTGATGATGTACCTCGCCGTATTCGAGATGATCAATCACTTGGTGGAACTCTCAGTCTTTTAGAAAGTTTATTCGATCAAGAAAAGATTCATCCAACTGATGTGACATTGTTGATTAGAGCATTCGAACAGATCGGATGCTTTGATGCTGCCAGATGTCTACGAGGTAGATGCTTAAAAGAAAACAAATTGATTAACAATTGAGTTCCTTTCTAGCACACATGAATAATACGAATGAACCAACACGAAGTCTATCTGAACTCATGCCATCGCTCATCGATCGGTTAATGCTAGATGACGAAGATCATGCCACGATTAGGACTAGTAAGTGATTTTTAGCCAGATGTGTGAAAAGTTGAAGATATGTCATTTAGGACTTGTTGATGAAACGAATAATAACAATGAGTGTATTGATCAGATACCAACAATACCTGTAAATAAAATACAGAGAAAACCTCTCGTACATTCTCAACAATCATATTATTGTTGTGCGAAGACGCAAGTGTCTAGATTACCATGGAATATCTTATTGTTAATTCTATTGATAGTCGCTATCGTTGAGTGTGTATGGATCATATGTCTTTATGTAAAACTTGGTCAAATGATGAATCATTTAAATGCAAACAATTCGAATAGTCATCGGTGGGGAAATACGGAAGATATTCCTCAACTAAGTACACCTGTAACTCCACGGAAAAGAGTCGATGATGACAAAGAACGTTTGAGTGAAGAATACAACAACATGCGCGAATTATTCTCAAAAATAAACATTTTTTTACTTTAGAGTTTACCGAAGGATCGACATGCGGTTGTGAACAATGGTGTAAGGAACACAATTCATCATTTGGAGTATGTGCTGATGGTCATTCATGTGTCTGCCGCGATGAATTTATTCCATATGATTCTATCGGTAAGGTAAATCAATAAAGTCAGAGTATTTTGATTGATATTTCGTATGGTTTTAGGCGATGCATGTACTTGCGATCAGTGGTGTCGAACATACGCTCATAAAAGCGGTGGAATTTGTGGCGATGGATACACTTGTATCTGTTCATGATATACAATTCTCGAGAGAAAAAGAACATTTTTCGAAATGAATGTAGATGTGAAGACTAAAATGGATTAGTCAGAGCATGACAATATTGTAAATCCTCATCGTAAATTTGTTTTATATCAGTCACATGGAATTGTTCGTTGTTGCGAAGCAGCAATGAAAAACATGATGTTTGTAAAACTTGATGATAGATTGCAAACATTGCTTTTATGATACCTCACAATTGAAGTACGATAAAGTATTTCGGTCGTTCTTTAAAATGCACTTATGTGAAAAAAAAGCAACCGAAAATGAAACTCTTATTACACATACCTGTATTTCGATTCTAAATAGTGAAAATTTCGCTTTTTTTCTGATACACGTGGACACATCTCTAATCCTTAGAAATCTGACTCACATTTATCATAATAACGCGAAAAGATCCTGTTTGCTCCTTCTTATCAATGACATCATATCGGTCACTATTTAATGAAAGCTCACCTCAGCTAGTTTGCTTCACTTCCAAGATAAACATCACGTCGCAGTTAAAGCATGTTTCAATCAAAAAGTTTCGCTTTATTTATCCTACTATCATTCATCAGTGTAATATCTGCTGAATGGTGTTACAGTGGTTATAGCACATATTATTGCTACTGTAAGTTCGCCTTCTATTTCTGGATTGATTCTTAATCATATATTCTGTTAGCTGGCCAAACCTGTGGCACGTACTATGGAGATTGTCGCGGTTTACCAACATACGCAATTATCGGGATCGTCTCTGCATGTATTGTCATTCTATCAATCTGTATACGCTGTTGTATACACTTCAATACTGTCAATAATCGACGAGTTCCACGAGCCGTTCCAGTCTTTACACCAACTCCTGGACAGCCGGTGTATCAAGTCCATTCTTTTAGTCATAACTTCGCTACTGGTCGACCAGCAGCTGTTCCTGTTCACAGCATGCGCGAGGATGCACCTCCTACATACACGGCAGTTGTCTCCGAAACAACACCACAAGGAAAATATTAATTCTAATCATTATTTAAGTATATTTTCATACACAAAACAAACACAATTTCAAAACGTAAGATATTTTTAAAAATTCACAGACTTTTATCACAAATTTTCTTCTGCAAATAAAAGTATCATCTCGCATTTGTCAAATTCGCCTCGAGTTTGTTTATATTCGGTATTGGCCGAGTATCCCATGACTTCTGTTCACGAACTGCACGTTGAATGAATTCATATCGTCGATAAACTAAATTATACCGTTGCATAAAATACGTTTCAAGCCATTCGATCGCCACTTGCTCAGGAAAAACTTCATTCATAGAATGAATAAACAAGTTAATAAAGCTTTGTAAGGCATGAATTGCAGGTCGTAGGACTTCTAAGCATTCTTCTCCTCGCTTGACGTGAATATAATTGTATTTTACATGAAGATCAGTAACATATTTATTTACAAACGATTCTGCTTGTTCAACTTGGTTCCAAATACGTCCCAAAGAAATCAGTGATTCGTACACACCCGCCCCAGGAAATCGGCATCTACATCGGCAAGCAAAATAAAATAAGGTGAGAAATGTGAAACTAACTTCGGTATTGGTTTTGTCGAAAAATGATCTTGAGTATTCAAATGAAGTGCTGATGAGCATTGTAATTGCTGTTGAACGTAGTTTTGTAGCTGATGGGGTAGATTTTGATTCCGAGGAAGACTTTGAAATTGCTTGTGCCATGCCGCAATTGAAAATAACATCGACGGAATCGAATAGGGTAAAAGCTCGCATAGGGAAAGGAAATGGTCATAACGCGACCAGCCAGTCAAAATAACTCCATGGAAATTTCTCCATTTCGTTCGATGATATGTTTGCAATTGCTTTATCCAAGATACTTGATCTAAATGCTAAGCAATAGGAACAACACGATACTAAAACTATTCTTTACTTTCGTAGTAATGTTTCACATCACTAATCGTGGCAATTTCATGTGTTGCTCCTTTGAATGCAGTTGCTCCCCACAGGGATTTGTATTGTCCGAAGAGGTCAGCTTGAGAACCAATGACGAAACCTTCGACTTGCATGTCCTCACGATATGACCAGAGAACCGGATGAATCGAATTGAGAAAATTATATCGTTGCAGCATTTGTAAATTTAAATTTTGCAAAACATCATGCCAAACGAGCAGTTCAATGTTTGGAGATCGTTTTTTGATATAACTAACAATTTTGTTTAAATGATAAGCGAATAATTCATATTGGTTTTGAATTCCAGTTGCACGTTGAAATTCTGCACAAGCAGGATGCGTTAGAAAATAATAAACTTCATCATGACCAATATGAAAGAAACGAATGTCAGGATGAAGTTTTAAATACTGATCAATCATCGAATATAGAACAGTATATGTTCGATCTACGCACGGTGTTATCACTTGTGGATATTTTGGATTCTCGCGCAAATCACTGAACTCGTTCAACTTCAACAAAAACTCCAAATGTCCTAAAGAAAACAACAACGAGATCTTTCTTATCACCGATGATTTTCATCTTTACCATAAGTTTGTAGTAGCGGCATAACGTCTAGTCGATTGTCTTTCGCTAATTGATTGATAGTTTCGATATCTTCTTTCGTGTAGGCTTGCTTGTGTTTGATCGAACGGACAATTCCATCGAACGGAAACATATCTTCGTATTCCATGCAGATACCTTTCACGCCCCATTGATGCAGCAAAGGAAACAACTTTTCGAAATAGGACACTTTCGGTGCCGCACCTTTCAGATCGAAATGAACATAAAATGCTAATGGATGATTGTCGATTTGAATGATATCGAACTGTTGATCATTGGAATCAACAATCTTTTCAAGAATTGCGGAATGAGAAGACTAGAAGTAGAAGTTCAGAGGTGAAGTTTAAGTATTTTTCAAATATATTTACGTGATGATGATTCGCTTGAAAGAAGATCTTCGTGAATACTGATAAAATGAGTACCAAAGTTAAAACGAAAACAACGATCAACGAATGCGTCAGCCGTCGAAATGGAATCATTTTTGTAACGTGTTTCTTATCTCATCTTTTTCTATTCGTTTCCAAGTCCTATAATACTCAAAGAACGAGAGAGAGAGAGAGAGAGAGAGAGAGAGAGAGAGAGGACGTGCTTGCGACAGAAGATATTTCTTTTGATAATAATTCTCTATAATAGAAAAAAAAAGATTAATAATGTCATCATTCGATACGAGTAGAATTTGTAACAAGTAAAATCGAATTCTTCTTTCTTAATTCATTCTTCTTTGTCAAGCGGTCAAATGTCAATACACACATGCATCATAAAATGTCATATATTATTACTAAACACACACACTGTAGAATAAGAACGAAGCATCGAGGACTTCTCTGGCTCGACCAATTCACCTCTTTCTTTCTTTTACCTGTTCTTTAACCGTTAGTTCGTCTGATCAGCGAATACACGCATATACATGAGTCTTGTTCGCTCTAGAATTGATTCAATAGCAACGAATTCTTTCCTTCTCCTTCCAACTGAATAATCATACGAGCGATACAATATTGATTAGATAACATGCGTGACCTATGAAGTAGTAATCACCATTATTTTTTGTCTGACTCAGTGAATTCTGTGAGATTATTCCATTGAATAAGTGATGTGACATGTCAGCCAAATTACATTTCACACATGTGTTTTTATATAGAACTGTTTGTGTTTGTAACGACAACTATGTTACAGAAAGAAAAAAAAACAAAGACGAAATCGTTGTCTGCGGCGAAAGAATTTGATTCGTGATTGTTTTCGACTATATATATATAACGGCTTGTTGTCGATCTTCGTAGAATTCGTATTTTCCAAGAATGATGCTATTGTCAATCATTCTTGTCTTTTCCTCGATATTACTCAGCTTCGCTAGTGAAGATGCATCGAATACATTAGCTGTTCTTATGCCTGATGTGATTGCTAATCATGTACGAGAATGTTCATTATCTATTTAAGAAAATTTCGAGTATTGTTTCTTAGGTCGATGATTATCTATGTACATCGGTTGAATTGGATCATGACAAGCCAGTTTATATAAGTAAGAACGGTTCCATATGAGACAGACCGATTTGATTGGGTGATTTTAGCGGCATTTAACCCATCTGCCACTTCCAACGATGCACACCATATTTTACTTTATGGATGCACAGAACCCGGAAGTCACAAGAAAGTTTGGTCAGTGAATAATTACTCCCTTTCCAAAGATCGATTTAAGACCTTTTAGGAATTGTGGTGAAATGTCTCAAGCATCGGATTCGGCATCGAATAAATATGAAACAGGACCAACATGTGCGTCAGGCTCGACGATTGTCTATGCATGGGCTTTAGATGCCGATAAAACGGAATTGCCAAAAGGTAAAATGTCGATGTGAATCGATGTTATTTGATACTCAGTTTCAGATGTTGCGTTCAAAATCGGCGCAACAACACCGATCAAATACCTTGTCTTACAAGTACATTATGCTAAAATTGACAAATTCAAAGGTAATTGAGGGATAAAAGATAAAAATTTGTTCAAGTTTTTCTTTTCGATAGCTGGTCAAACGGATCATTCTGGTTTGATTTTAACAACAACGGCTAATCCGTAACTAAACCAGCTGAAAACACATGATATTTATCTGTTGTTTATTCTTTCAGTACATCTAAGCGCGCTGGTATCTTTATTGCCGGCACTGGTGGTCAAATCGAACCGAATTCTGAAGGTATATCAATATAAAACTCCATTAATTCCGAGCCTTGATCTTTATTTTTCACAGAAATCTTCGAAGCTGCTTGTCAAATTGAACAGAATATCGAAATGCATCCATTTGCATTTCGAGTTCATGCTCATAAGTTGGGTCTAGTCAATTCGGCTTATCGTGTTCGTGGCGAGAAGAACGAACAAGAATGGACAGAAATCGGTCGTCGCTCACCTCAATTACCGCAAATGTTCTACCCGATTCGTAGTAATTTAACAATTAAAAAAGGTGACTACATCGCCATCGCTTGCACAATGTTCAATTCAAGATCACACGTTGTCCGAGTTGGGTAGGTTTATCGTTCCGGAGATTATGCTTTTGCATTCATTGGAATTTGTTTAGTCCAACTGGCGATGACGAAATGTGCAATTTCTACATGATGTATTGGGTCAATGATGATAATCTATTAGACGTTCCGTTTTGCCAAAGTGCAGGACCTCCATATTATTATTTTAGTGAAAATCAAGTAGGTGATGTTTGTATGAAAACAAGAGAAATTCAATTTCGCGTTTAGGATCTCAATGTTGATAAAATACCCAGTGAAGCATTTCGAATTCCTCCGCCACCGAATGGTCCAGCTCCTGGTCAAGTCATGCAGCACGATCATCATACGATGACGGAGCAAAAGAAACCACTCCAAAGACGACAGTTCCGTAATCGATACACCAATGGAATAAAGTGATCTGATCTTTTCTTTTTCTAATTTATACTTTTATATTCAACATTAAGCTTTTTTTTATTAATAAACAGTGCAATAATACACATTCACTGCTGTCGATTACATTTCGTACAAATCCAATGGTTAGTCTTGGTCATCGTCGGGATCCTCTTCTGCTATTTCGTTCAGATTTTCGTAATTTTGCCTTTGCTTGTAAAACACATGCGTAAGAATTGTTCCGTCTACTGGATCGTCAGCTCGAATTTTTCGCAGACAACGACCAACAAATTGTGTGAATAAAACCTAAATGAATATCCTAAAGGCACTGTGTTATCTCAAATACGAACAAACCTTTGATCGCGATTGAACGTTCCGAGCGATAACGCACAAACTCACTTGTTTTCGATCGTATCCTTCGAGAAGTTTACCACAAACGATCAAAACTCGAAATTCTCCTACGAACAGCATCATATTCATAAATAAGTTTAACTTAAACTTCTCGTTTACCGTTTTCAAACCGTTGAAGAACAGAATTCGAATTCTTCGTGTCACCTGTATATGACGCGGCACTATCTTGACGGATTTTATTGAGTTGTGTAGCAAAACGTGTCGTGTCATTCTTTTCCTTCATGAGAACCATTGCCTGATGTTGAACAACGTTATCACATTGATCATGTTCATTTAATATTCGGAGAATTTCGTTACTCAACAACTAATAACAAAGAAAAATGAAATTCGGAGAGGAAATACACGATCTGCTCACATGCATTCGTTCAACGCCTGAATCGACATCATTTCCTATCTCTAGAAACTGTGTTCGACGAATGATTCCATTGTTCATCAATGAGTTTAGATTAATTTCGAAACAAATTCGTCCATCTTGATTATCCAGTATGGGTTGTCCTCTCCGAAAAGGTGTTGCAGTGAGAAATACAATTTTACATTTGAAATGCGAGACAATTCTGCTCCATGTTGGTGCGGGAAAATGATGAGCTTCATCGACGATTAAAAGATTGAAAGCTTTTTCATTCAGTTTTTCCCAATCAACACTTGAATTTGTTCCAAATTTATGCGCATTTACGATAACTAAATTCTCAGCCAGATCTTCGAGATCTCGTCCTTCGTTCACGATACGAACTGTCTCAACGAACCTATCTGCTGCATCCTGAGTCACAATTCCTTGTTTGACATAGAAACTTTTCGTTGGTTTTTGTCTAAAATCAATTACAGAAAAAAAAAAACTTCTTTTTCCAATCTACTCGAAATCGATTTTCATACCCGAAATCTGCGGCTAATTGATTCGTTATCTGTAATGATGGTGTTACGACTAATACACGAGTGGTATTCATAACATAAGGAGCAAGAACAGCGATCCCTGATTTTCCACCACCTGTTGGAATAACAACGAGACCTATACGAGTACAGTCGTTGTTATACCATGTTTGTAAAGCCAACAAAGCGTCACGTTGATGAGGATAAATAGTAAAGTCATGCAATTTCTCTAAGATACGCGATGAATACGTATTGAACCGAGATGTTCGCTTCTAAACAAAAGTGTTTTTGTAAAACCAAACCTAGAGAGAAGACATACCATATCGTCCAGATTCAGAGCCATATAGAATTGATTTGAAGAAATTGACGTACTGCATTGTATGGGAAAAAAACCCAAGAACGATGAAAATAAAAAAACAATACTTCACGAGAAGAATTACTCAAATGTTCTGTGAAAAAAACTCAAAAGATGTCGTGTGTGCAGTACTCAACAAATCGCATTCTAATAGATACTCTCACTATGAAAAATTTGCACCTCGATCTACATACAATTCAGTTCTGAGCGATGTCAGTTATGCACGTTTCAATGCGTCGATGTCGGATTGATCAATGTTTTTTGACGTAATGTGAATCATAAATTATGTCTTATGGAAAGTCAGTATTGACTCGTGGATTGAATTGACTGACGTATGCAAAGTGAAAACGTAGAATATCAGGTTAGAATATAATATGAATGAAATGTCAATGGATAACATAGTGATAAAATCATAGTCCCTGGAATTGAATTTATTCCATTTTTTAAAATTTTTACAGCTACCAAATACTTGTGTATGAGTAATCCTATTTATTTATAGCGAACTTCAAGATTAAAAATGTGAGAAATGAGACGATTGTAGGTTTTTCTGGTTTTTACTTAGTATCATTTTAATTTTATTATTTTAATCACTCTAGTTCTCATTCTGTGCTGGTATCTACTATTTTATCAAAATCGTATTTCGTTCTTTTTTCTATTCCGCCCTTGTCACGATTCTTCCTCGTGTCACTCCAATACTCATATGCGCTTGTCTGTTTTGGTATGCTACTAGCAAAATACTGTTTTCTTTCGTTCTGTCTCTTCTGCGTCATTCTTCATCGCCCCACTCTCTATTTTCCTCGTGTTCTTCTCTCCGACTATGTTTTTCAAGAGAAAAACAACACACATACACACTCTCCTGTATTCATTTATAATAGACGATATTTCCTAATACACAACTGTATCGAAATCTCCCAGTCCTATCATCTACTTTTCCCTCTATATCATCGACTGTTTTCTTTTCAGATTAGCCAGTTGAATCTCTACATCTAATGAACAATCAGAACCTAAGAAAAGTTCTGTTGAAAGTCGGCGATCGTCTTAGTGATCAATCTCGCAAACGACTTCATTTTCTTCTTGGTGATAATGTTACTCGACCTATTCAAGATGACACGACAATCCACGGTACTGTTGATCTCTGGCAATCGTTATTTGATCAAGACAAAATCAACGAAAGTGATGTAACATTGTTGATCGATGCACTCAGAGATATTGGCTGTATGGATGCAGCTAAAAATCTGCAAAGTATGATGAACATATTGATGATGACATTGATTTTAGATGTTTTATTGTTGTGTTTAGAATATATGCAGTCAGTACGATCGACTGGAGTTGTGAATGAGTCGACAGAAGCTCAGACAATACAAACGACTTCAAAGTTTGATACGTTGATCGATGATCAAGAAGACTTCGACAAAGTAACTGTAAATACACGTAAGTCAAGAGAGAGAGAGAGAGCGAACAATATGAATGGAAACTATTCGATGCGCTTATTTTCGAAGGTTTAAACTATCGGAGCATGATGGGAAACGACAATCACCTGGATAGCAAATACATGGCACCGGGTGAATATATGAAGAGAAAACTTTGCTTTGGAGAAAGTGTTGGATCATCAAAGGAGAAGAAATATCAATTATTATGTATTTCAATATCGATAGTTTTATTGGCAATTGTTATCGCCGAAAGCTTTTGGATTATCCGTCTCTACAAGAAATATGATGATAAAGACACGCAGAGCCTTTCACGGGAAAATACAGATCGGATTGCCCAATTAAACAGATCTTTACTGGAAAAAAAACAAGGAATTGAAAAATTAAACAACAGCTTGAAGCGATGTAAGACGACACACTGAAATCAATATACTTATGACTTTATATAACCTAAACGGAATGAATGATTTAGTTTTAGAATCAGGCGATAATGGTACAGTTTGTTGTGAAGCATATTGTGGTCATAATGATAAGCCTAACGGACATTGTTCTTGTTCGACTTATAAAAGGGGCGGTTAGCACGGCAAATGAAAAACTCTATGTTCAACGTTATGCTACAGTTTCATTTTAATTTCAGAAAACAGAATTCGCTCGTGAGAAGTGTTTCATTGTGAATATACTTCTATTCAGTACAAATACCAAATGACATTCGGCACAAATTTAATTGTTTTTTGTTTTTTTTTAAATATTTTCCTAAACTACGTATAGCATTTGATAAATTCTTGATATTCTCATAGTCGGCACGAAATGAGATCATCTTCGTACAGCTGATCAATTTTTCAGTATATTTCCTAACACATACGATCGATCAGGTAAAATTGAAATAGAAAAAACTTTCTTTACGTCGTCAATTTCAGTGTCAGTATACTGATAGACGACTAAATAGCTGAAAACAAACTGATTTCAGGTTTCTTCTCTTAACACGACAGCAGTGGATAGTTACTTTCACCTTTCAAACTGTTTCAAATACAATCACCAAAAATTTACATGAACTACACTCGGAAAAATCAGTTCGTGATAGGTCGATGTCGAATACGTTCCTCTTTTACAAGTAAGTGTTTATTTCCAAGAACGTTTCTCGCTATAAAGCATTCGTACAAAAAAATTGATTGTTAATGAAGAAGAACGAAATGTTTCGTTTCATCATTTGATTGAAATTCGTGACTTAAATCGAACTCATTCGCTAAGACACTCAAGCAACTCAAACTTAAATGTGCGTGCTTGGTGATATAAGTGTACCAGTAAGAAGATAAAGCAGGTAAAACTGCATCCGGTTTTGTTTGTGTTTCGTTTGAATCTTCAATACTGAAATCCATCGATTCCATAGGTGAAGTGAAAAAACTTGCGAAATATTTCGATCGATTTCCTTTCATGTACAAATCATTTTTCACTGCTAATCGATGAGCTTTCGTATGAATAACTGTAGGTGGAACGTCAAATTCTAATTCTTCAACTACAACTCCAGCGAACCAATTCGTGTGAGATTTCAATGCTTTAATATCCGATTTGATATGATCACCGAAATAAATCACAGTCGCTTCTTTTTCACTGATCCGATTCATGATGATCTGTAAATCTTCACTATTACCCATTGTGTAAATATAATTCTGACGAAAATTTTCGACGATTTCGTCGTTGGTCATCGGAACAAATGTGTTTTCATTGATCATTCGATGAAAGATTCGTTTCGGTGATTGAGAAAAAAACGATGGTTTTTTGCAATCAACGATAATCATGTCGAATAGACTTTGCCAATCTTGACCAAATGCATAACTTGATAGTAAGTTTGTATAATCAAATCGCGAATTCGTAGCTAAGAATAATTTTTTCTTGTTTTCACGGAGTCTTTCCAACCATTGTCGAACGTCTGAACGTTGATAGATAAACTTTTCCGGATTTGCTCGTATTGCTGCAAAATAATTTCCACGATTGAAATCATTGAATAAATACTCGAAACCATCGGCAATATCTTTCAAAAAGAAACTATATTTATTCTCCAAATCACTCGCCTTTTCCCGATCAACCAAATCCACAAGATTTGCAATTAAATACGATGTACTATGTTCAAAGTATGTGTAAATGCATAGGAATCGTTTCGTTGTGTCTTCTTCAATCTCTTCTAGTGCATGTGGATAGATTTCTTGGATCTCCTTCGATGATAAACGTTTATACACGCCATGTAATGCTGTGTGAACTAATCCTTGAGAGTTCAATTGAATCAAATTTCCATATAAACTGTCGTAGATTAAAGCTTTAACAGCGAAGTGATCATCGTATGGAATTTGAAGTAGAGAGTGGTTGTACTGATGAAAATCGACTAAATACTGACGAATTGATTCATAAATTAACGTGTGAAGTGGAAATAAACGGTAACGGATGAGAGTATGATCGAGATCAAATCCGATCCAGTCACATGATGATAACGAGAATGTTGAAGGCATTCGTGAAAGAATGTCGTTTGGATGAAATATAAGAGAATTATAACATTCATCGAAAAAATTTGTGAGAAGTCCAATTGATAACGTTTTCGATAAGAGATTGTTGAATAGATGTCACACGAGACTTGACATTTTTCACACAGCTTCTATTCGTTGACGCATTGAAATATTTCAAAGCTAGTTCAGTAAACTATTCAATTACTTTTGCTTCAAGAAATATAGGAGAACTGTTTTCTTGACGAATAACTTTTGCGAGAATAATTTACCAGCGGAGGTTAGTCTATTTCTTCAAGATCAATGTCAAGTACAACACTAAATTTTCTTGTTGGTTTAGGTTAGCTTTGGTGTGCATTCGAGATTAACAAAACCAGAATGGAGATGTGCTCACCCATGCGAAGTAAACGTTAGAGAAATCAAGGATCTCTAGTTATTCTTCTTCGACGTTTTACTGGATGATGTACTCGACTTTTGTTCTTCTGAAAAACTTAATCCATTGATAGACGTTAAGTTTAGCTATTAATATGTCTGGCTCATCAAGTCACGCATAGTTTACTGGAAAAAAACTCATCCGTCTTCAGATTTTAAGCGTTATCATACAAACTCGGCGATTACTAGTGAGGATATTTTAGTCACTGTTCGACAGTTTAGTTCATGATAAACTTAATCGAGACAATACCTTTATTAATCATGGAAGAACCTTAATTCCCTTTGGATATCTGAGTATTATAATTTACTCTTAGCCATTACAGACAATCATCCGAAAGTTAGAAAATCTTCTGCACAATACATTATTACTTTTACGTATATCTTAAAATTATTTCCGGTGTAGTTCCACAATGACATATCATGAGAGTTTATGGGCATACGACAGCTATTATTAGTTTCGAACAAAAAATTCTTTGGTTCTTTACATGAATGATGGATGACAAGAACACTCGTTTCTCTCAAGTGATTCTCGGCACCTGTGCTTACAAAATGCAGTCCAATGTGTTAGAAGAGAGTTTCAGTCCAAGAGGAAAACTTGAGATAAACTTTCTCCGTCAGTTGAATATCATCGTCAAAGTTAAAGAATGATGCTGTCTTTTCTTTTATGTCTGCAAGAAACTATGAAAATCATAAATATTGTCGTCGGAAAGAAAAGCGAGTAATTATAGAAGATTATCTTCACTAACGTTTTTCATTTAAGTCGTCGTCATGCCATTAACGGTTAATGAAATATTCAGCATTTCACAGAAGTATTCTGCAATTTCCACTGTCATTATATTTGTTTTGGCAATTATTGGCAATACAATCAATATTCTCGTGTTCACTTCTTTCAAAGCTTTTCGAAACAATCAGTGTGCACTCTATCTCATTGTCGAAGCACTAGCCAATCTCTTTCAATTAACCATATACTTTTTTATTTATCTATTTGTTCTTACGCATGGCCAAGATTCTGGTGCATCATCTATAATCTGGTGTAAACTACGCGCCTCGTTTATCGTTATCTGCACACTTGTTGCTTTCTCTTCAATCTGTTTCTGTACCATTGATCAATATCTCTCTACCAGCCATCGCTACTTTTTCAGACAACTTTCCACAATCAAACTCGCCTATATACTCCTTACCGCTGCATTCGTATTCGCACTACTTCAGTCAATACCTTTCGCCGTTTTCTCCGAAATCCAAGGTAGCTTTTGCACTGTATTCAATCCATTCATGACAGCCTATATCTCATCCTTCTATTATCCTATACTATCTGGTCTTCTTCCTGTGATGATTACATCGATATTCAGTCTGTTGGCATATCGAAATGTTCGACAAATCGTTCGTCGACAAGTACCAATAGTCCGTCGTCGTCTTGATCAACAACTGACAGCTATGGTACTTGTTCGGGTGATCGCACTTGTGATTTTATCTGTGCCGTATATTAGTCAGAGAATGGTTGTGTTTATTACAAAGGTGAATCCAACAAATCTCATTCTTTATGCCATCATCTCATTAGTGGGCTCATTTACATCTTCATTTTTTTATTTAAATTGTGCCGTGAGTTAGAGAGAAAAGATTTTAACTGGAATAGCTGATTTTATATGATATTTCTTTAGATATCTTTCTATTTATTCGTGACGGTTTCGCGTCGATTTCGCCGACAAGTAAAATATGTTATGTTGAAGAAATTTTGCCGGCAATGGAGAAGATGGTGTTGTCGTGGTGATAATCAAGTAAATCCGATGAGAAATACACGATCTACGGAATTAAGTGGAGATATTGAATGATTATATTCGATGACAGTTAATTAATGTTCTGTGGGAATATTCAAAGCCATTTAGTATTATATGAACGCAAGAGGAAATCACATTTCGTTCGACTTTACAAAGACTAATTATTGGAAAAGCTGTTTCTAGACTTAACGAGTTACTTGTGATCACCAAAGTTATTTTTAGAAGCAATGCATTCTACATATTCACTTGATAACCTTGTAAAGAACGACAGCGTTTTAACGGGAGTATAAATGATGTTTGCTAATGAGTAAAGATCTCGGAGAAACATCCACAAGAAAGTACTTATTTACAACTAGGATGACGAAATGTACACTATGGAACGATTCCGTTGTACTGAATCGATAATAGCTTATCTGGTACATATCCTTTCTCTCAAAAACTGAACGAGGATGTAAAAACACAACTGAATTTTAATATTTGAAATATGAAGAGCAATTCTTGTGTGTATGATGAAAAGATTCGCTCAAGAAATGTTTTTATCAAGTTCTCAACTGCTTATTAATTGAGGTTCTCTTGTTTGATAACCAAGTTATACGGAAAGATAAAAAGAATGTGCGCCATTTGATTGATCTTCGTACACTGATGCTTTGCAAAGAACCAAAAGGCTTTCAGTATATTAAGTCACATCAATATGAATTAATTACTAATAGTATTCTATCAATTCTATCAGGCACACAACAATAATGTAACACTGTTTTTCGATGTTGAGATGCTTTTCGAATAGTTCAACTCGAAGATGTACTACGAAAAATCAATGAATGAACATTACCACTGAAACACATTAATAAAAACAGTTTTTTGGAATTATTGCGGCAGTTAATTATCATGCACAAATAGACTTACACTCTCAATTTCAGACAACTGTCATTTCGATCAATGTTACGCGATGAAACAAGAGAGAGAGACTAATGTCTACGCTGAAAATGCACATGAAGACGAGCTCAGCTGAAGAAAACATTATTATCTGTTATGATGACTATGAACACGGCAACAGCTTTAAATATTCTTCAGCTGACACAAAAATACAGCTTGTATTTTACCACTGGTATACTCGTTTTAGGAATTATTAGCAATACAATCAATATTCTCGTGTTCACTTCTTTCAAAGCTTTTCGAAACAATCAGTGTGCACTCTATCTCATTGTCGAAGCACTAGCCAATCTCTTTCAACTAACCATATACTTTTTTATTTATCTATTTGTTCTTACGCATGGCCAAGATTCTGGTGCATCATCTATAATCTGGTGTAAACTACGAGCCTCGTTTATCGTTATCTGCACACTTGTTGCTTTCTCTTCAATCTGTTTCTGTACCATTGATCAATATCTCTCTACCAGCCATCGCTACTTTTTCAGACAACTTTCCACCATCAAGCTCGCCTATATACTCCTTACTACTTCAGTCAATACCTTTCGCCGTTTTCTCCGAAATCCAAGGTAGCTTTTGCACTGTATTCAATCCATTCATGACAGCCTATATCTCATCCTTCTATTATCCTATACTATCTGGTCTTCTTCCTGTGATGATCACATCGAAATGTTCGACAAATCGTTCGTGGACAAGTACCAATAGTCCGTCGTCGTCTTGATCAACAACTGGCAGCAATGGTACTTGCCTGAACCATCATATTCACCATTTTCAGTACACCCCATACGATTCATTCAATCTATACATTCAATAGCAAGATCACTGTAACCGATTTGCTCCAATGTGCGATTAATAATGCGATATCAGCCATTTTGTTTATCATCTTCGAGCTAAACTTTGTGGTAGAGTATACGAAGTACTTTTTTGGAGCATTAGTATAATCTGAAGTTTTTCGAGGCATTGTTCTATTTGTTTTCAATAGTCTCAACTCGATTTGGGCGACAAGTCAAGTCCGTTTTTGACGAAAACATTCTGCTGTCGATGGAGACGTAATAGGCACACTCATAATAACAACCGAATTCAACCAACAAGAGAATATCGCATCATCAAATCACCTTTTCGTAATGATTTGCATTATATGCGTTCGTATCACACGAGTAACTTGACGATATGACTAATGTATCTATCAGCACGGCCGTTCGTTATCAATGACTAATTTTCCCTCTTGACACAACGATTAGAAATTTCCTGATTACTCATGAAATTTTATTTGAAAATACCCATAGCAATGTATGTATTTGACGATTGAAAGAATAATAATAAAAAAGTATAACTTTCGTTACTATTCCAATAGGAAAAAAACCATACATAACGTCGTATCTGACGTAGATGCATACACACATTGTATCGAATTGTAACAAATTATAAGAAAGCGAAAAGGCAGAAATAACTTATTCGATCATTTGTTCATAACGTGTTAACTGAGCGAGAAAATTCAGATTTGGATTGATGATTCTTCTCTTCTCCTTAACAAACAAATAAGCTTGATTAAATGTCTTCGAATGATATCTCATCAAATAACCAATAACAAATGATGGACTACGACTAATCCCACCTTGACAATGAACAAGAACATTCTCGTTCGATGCTAATTTCTTCTGAATATATTCAAACGTTTTGTCAAAATGTTGAAGAAGATTCTCTTGAGTTGAATCTTGACAATTCAATTGTAAATAATCCAATGAATGATCGTCTTGGTAATGACATGGAATAGTTGTTGAGATGTTAATTATTGCTTTGATCGCATTGTATTTTAACAAATTTCGATCTTCAGCGTCGCGAGCATTGCCCAGATAAAGACCTGGTAAGATTTGTGACATCTCATATGTATCAAGATCAATCGAAGGTGATGGTGATATATGATCTGTTGTAAGTGAGTCTGCTGAACTTACATAACAGCATGTTGGATAATGTTGATAGAATTCGTCAAAAGAGGATTGGAGAACGTAGACGATTTTGTTTGAATCGTATTGTTGGATTTGGTCGAAAATACATTGAATGGTTGAAGATAGTTTTGGTTGAGTGATGGAATTTGAACATGAAGAAGTGATTGAATCATCGTAAAGAATGACGATTTCCGATTGATCTAATCGATGTAGTTGATGTTGATCAATGAAGTTCTTTAAACCACGAGTCGTTAGACGCTTTCGAGATAATTTATCGTTAACATTTAATAGAAAAGATTCTTTGATACGTCGTTCGTTATGTCGTAATGGGGAGCCGCAGTCAATAATTAGCAGTTTTCCGTTGGAAGTGTTCATTATCGTTGCTACGTAGATAGCGAATTGTGCACATGTAATGAAAATCGACGAAGTATTCTTCCCTTCTTGTTCGCCTTCATTACATTTATCGGCAACAGATGTTTGTTGACAGACAAGCATATTTTCGTTTTTAGTAGTAGTCGATGATCTATCGGTAACAGTATTTATACGATGTTTTTGGTCACAAGACAATTGTCGACAAGGTTTGACGTTCTCGAAAGGCGAAGTCAGAATAGGAGAGTGCATGTGACATTGATGATTATTTCTATATATATTATTGCCGCATGAGTCATTGTCCAGCGATTCTATTGGTGGAAGAGAACAGAGAACATACGTGAATAGAAAGAAAAATAGTAGATTGATTCACAATATTACATACCTATTTTGCTTCGTTTTGTTAAGCAAATATCGTCATTAGGGAATTTCATCATCCCGTCCGAACTTTCATTCTGTTCGCTTAAAAGTCGTTTACGAGATGATGACATTGCGTCATAGGTAACAGCACGGAAAAGTTTGCGAGGATGATAATTTTCAGTTGGAATATCAGCTGACAATTGTCGTATTACACAAGTCATCTTCTTAAGAAATCTGAAAGGAAAAACAAAGGAATGGTTCGGTATTTATACAATAGAAAATGACGTGACCACACCCACGCACTACATTACGTCAGGCATCATTCATGTTTCTTCAGAACGACGAAATAAAGAGGCGAATTATAGAATGAAAAATTCCAAACTAGCTAGAAGAAAAATAGACTTTGTTGTACTTTTCATCTATTTAATCGCAAAGTGCTGAAGTTGTGATAATGACGAAATTTCTATTCGATCTTTCGAAAGATAACAAGAAAATCAAAGGTATGGCGAACGTAGATAGGTCATGATTTTCTTGCGATTTTACATCATTTTCATGATTTAACTAACCTGTCACATTACCTGTGGCAAATCATGATTTTTATCAGCATTTTTACGATTATGGCTAATGCACTTCCTTGGCGTCACTCAGGTTAAATAACGATATAGAATATGAAGAGAATATCTCGGTTTATACGTTGTTTTAATAGAATGTTGGAATGATGACTCACACGACAAATGATAGGGTACATTTTTGTTAAAGTGCAAGATTACTGACGTCAGTATCGGAAAGAAAGAAGTGTAGGTATTAAAACATGACGTAGATGATTAAAGAACGATATACGATGAGATACTTGGAAAGTAAAATACATTATTATTTACATAGAGAATTGAAATCCGATAGCTAAATTCACGCCTTTTAACTGCAGAGGTCATTGCACCATAGTGAAGCAATACTTACACATCATTAGAAAAATTTTCAGAGATAAGTTATTGACACATAGTTACAGAAGCATTATTTTTTGTGATACAAGAAAACAACATTTATATTTCATCACGAGGAAGTATGATGAAGACACTATACGAATACGACTTGATTGCCATCTATTTTTTTGTTTTGTCATTTTATATGGCTTGAATTTGTTATGTTATGTTATAGTTGGAGAAAAATCACTCATTGTCAGTGACATTTTCAGCTGATATTTCTCTTAACGGATGAATTTCATTGTGTAGTTTGCGTTTGTATAGTTGTTTACATCGACGCCAGAGTCTCTTCACAAATAGATTTTTCACTTGCCGACGAAAACGTGCCGAGACAAGAAGAAAAACATAGAAAGTCATCTACAATGATTTGAAAACATAGATATAAACACAAAGGAGAAGACAAAATGACCTACCGCATGATTAAGAAGAAGTATGGAATAAATGACTGTGCCGACAGCGAACAAAGTCATCATCTGTACATAGTTTGTTCGATCCAGAGGAGTTGCAGACCAATATATGTAGAAACTAATATAAGGCAAATATGAAATGATGAAAAGAATAACACGCACAAAAGCCAATGCTGTCATTTGGTAATCTAATCGACGACGAACTAATGGAACTTGTCGCCGAACAATATGTCGAACATTTCGATAAGCTAAAAGAGCAAACAAAGACGAGACTGACATCGGTAAAGATGCTAATATAACAGGATAATAGAAATACAGTTGATAACTAGCATAAACTGCATTTACTGAATAGCAAGTAACTCCCAAAAATGAATGAGTAAAAATACCGGCTGGAATGCTGTGAAGAATCCATAAGCAGCAAGCAACACCTGCATAGATTTGTGACGTTTTTTGTGAACTACGCCGACGAAGGTAAGGTATAGGACTTGTGGAAAAAAATTGATCGATAGCAGCAAAACATATCAAAACGAGTGAGAAAGGTAAAAAGATTTGACCTAACATCGTTCGGAGTCTACACCAGATCGAATAAGTGTCGGTAATCGGTACTAGTTGTGATAAAAGATTCAAAACAATAATGTTAGTATTCACAATTGATTCAATGGTGAAATAAAATGAAAAAAGATTTCCTCGAAATGGTTTCGAACTGGTAAACATGACAATGTTCAGTACATTTCCAATGATTCCAATAGTTAACATAACGATACTACTGTAGAGATTATAATTCTTAATAAACACTAAAATATTGCGGATAGCAGTGATTGTAGAAGACATGAAGCAAACGTAAAGCGTGCTTTCACTAGTTAATGAGTCTTGGAAATGAGGCCGACAAACATAAAAAAAAAGAAATCATCATTATGTAAAATATCTGTTCTTGATGTCTCGGCAGCACTCTAGAAAAACGGTCGAAATACCGTCAAAACCAGTTGCAGGCGATGTTAAACAGGTACTCAGAGCAAAAGTGTTCGTTTAATAGTGGTACAAGTTCCGCAACAAGATTTCGACAATACAACCGAGAAGAAAAGTTCCTGTTGACTGCCGGCAACATTTTAATACTCGGTTTCTCAAAAAATGGTTGAGTTCTTTTTCGATAACTCGTTTCGAAAGTATCAGATATGTGCTGTCGAGAACGGATATCTGAATTAAATCAATCCTGATATATGTAACTGGTAACCATCTAGGTTAATAGAAAGTTTTTCCTTTGATCACAATCTCCCTTTGAAATACATTCACAGTTCATGAACATCGTTCAGAGCTGTTCAAGCAAACTAATGCTAAAAATGTCCACAAATCCATAGTAGAGCAATTTATTACTTTAACGAGGGACGAAAAATGTGATATTTTCGTATTTTTACAAATAACTGTCGTCCGTAAGTAGAAATTGGGCCGCAATGGAATTTGTATCATTAGTTATCATCGATATGACGATGAATTCCTATCGATATTACGATCTGCCTTTCTTTTTTGAATACTCAATCCTGTAGATCGACTGATCTTTAGTTTCTTCTTTGAAAAATGATTTTGATCTTCACGCCTGAAAATGATGTTTTTTTCGCCTATAGAACAAGTTTTCAAGATGAGAGTGAGATTGATGCAAAAGACTTTTTAGATAAGATTCAGTGATACTTACGACTTGTTGGCTCGTTCTATTTTAAACGCAGATTTTCTAGACAGATTGTCAAAAACGGATTTTAACATGGATCAACTAATACGAACATGTAAATATAATACACCCTTGCTGCTTTGTACTTGCACATGTTTTTGTGCACTTTGATGATGTCGAATTGTATGAAAATATTCTTTAAGACAAGATAAACGCACACTTCTTCAAAGGAGAAAATCGAATTTATCATTCTTTTCGGTAGCCTAGTTCTAAATTTAAAAGCTACAATACAAATTTCATTGGAATACTCAGATCAGTAAGTTTCAAAACAATATAACATCAGAGGATACGACGAAATGAACTATTTCTTTGCCAAATAATCATTTTATGAAACAACACACAAAGAAAATTTTCTTTTCGTTATCTACTGGAAAAAGAAACAATATGTACGTTTTTGCAGGTGAATCTCTTAATAAAACTTAATTTCATCTGTCAGAAAAATTGTTTTTTTGGATGACAATACACTTTAACAGTATATTTCCACTGAGATTTGTCACACCAGTTCGATCTACTCGATCCGATCGGCTCGTCTATTCTGAGCTAGATGCCAACAAGCGGCCAATCAAGTGAGAAAAGGAGACATACATTGAATTTATCAGTCGAAATTGCCATAGCGACATCTGTAATAATCCTCAAACGCGACACATTCTTCTACATATTATAAAATATAAATAATTTTTTCGAAGAAGAAAAATGAAGATCGACAGATGTTTTGTGATTGAAAATGCAATGCTTTCTGATTGCTGTTCCATCAAATATCAAAGTTAATCCGATTGGAACATTCATTCATTTTACCTTGCAAAGAAATTTTGAAATATCTCATTTATTCACTGTATCAAAGTTGCATTTCATTCGTGACTCAGAAAACAATCTGACAAGATGATGATCAAAGTGAAAACATTAACTGGCAAAGAAATCGAAGTCGATATTGATGGGACTGATAAAATCGAACGTATCAAAGAACGCGTCGAAGAAAAGGAAGGTTAGACTCGTCTTTCGATTCATTCTTCATCCGAACTACGGCATTTCGTTTTAGGAATTCCTCCATCACAGCAACGTCTGATCTTCGGTGGTAAACAAATGACAGATGATAAAACAGTCAATGAATACAATGTCAATCCTGGTAGTGTACTTCATTTAGTCTTAGCGTTACGTGGTGGATGGTAAAGAAAAGCAAGAAACTTCCTCAAAGAACTTTATTTTATCTTGTATACTTCTTTAACTTAATTATTAAATAAACGAGAAACAAAATCTAAGAGAGATATCAAATAGCACGACGTAATTTGTTTTTCCTCAATATAAACTATTAACCTAACTTCTTTTTAGATTGCTTTTTTTCTTTCAATGTTTCTTTCGTTTGCTCATTTATATTTGTTATTGTAAGTATGTCTTCTTCATCACCTTCAACTCCGACAAGTGCAACGCCGCAACAAATTGGCAAAGCATTTGTTGTTCAATATTATCGTCTTCTTCATGAACATCCGGAATCTTTACATCGATTCTATTCGACATCGTCGACATTTATGCATGATGATCATCAAAAGACCGCTAAGGGAATAGAAGAGATTTCCAAACGTATTGAAGAATTATCTTTCAAGCAACGTCACGTGAAGATTCGTCAAGTCGATTGTCATTCAACCGTCGGTTCGTCTGTTGTCGTTCAAGTTTGCGGTGAAATATCGTCATCGTCAGTAATCGATTCTCAAACTCAACCGATCATGAAACGTTTCGTTCAAACATTTGTCTTGACACCAGCAGATAATTCCAAACAAAAGTATTATGTCCACAATGACATCTTTCGATACCAAGATAGTCCAACACCAACTTCAACGACTGAGAATATCAAGACAACTCCTGAAGGTACGGTTTTGAATTGAGGAGAATGTAAGTGTTGTGATTGTCGTTTTTCTAGCATCAGCGTCATCGTCAACAGTGATTGAAACACCCATTACACCGTCAGCATCGAGTACGATCGAATTTTATGATAATACCGTTGCTGAGAAAAAGGAAGGTAAAAGTGAAGCGAATGTTTCTTCAACTGTTCCTAAAACGCCACCAGCTACGCCAGCTGTTGCTGACCCAACCAAAGAGCAACCATCAAAACCAAAGTCTTATCGCGATGCCATTGGCAAAAAAGAGAAATCAACTGCTGCAGCGCCACAACCACCAGCAAATACAACAGCAACAACTACAGCAACAGCAGCAGCAGCTACAGCAACTGAAAATCAATCAACAGCATCAACGAAAAAATCCAATAAACAACAGAAGAAAGCAGCAGCCAAAGCCAATGCTAACAGCAATCGTAATCAACGTGGCCATCCTCAAGATGCCAATGATTACTACGATGATTCATGGTATCATGAAAATGAAGGTGTTGAAGGTTATCTTTCAACAGGTTACACCGATGATCAAGAAATATTCGTTGGAAACCTCTCCGCTCAAGTCACCGAAAATGAAGTAAGAATAATAGCAAATGAAAAATCTTTTGGATAAATCCTCGTTTTAGATTCATGGATTATTTCGCCCATACGGTAGTCTTTTACTGGTTCGCATTGGTAACACGGGATCTCAGGTGGGCGCAGCTAATTTCGCCTTTGTTGTCTGTCAATCAATCGAAATGGCCAAAGCAATTGTTGCCGATCATGAGACTTTTTTGAAAACTCATCAAGTGAACGTCGAAGCAAAGAAACGTCGCCCTTTTCCTCATACATTTCGTCCAACATATCCAACAGCTGCATCACCAACAAGCTATCAATCGACTGGCTATCCAGCCGCATTATACAATCAATCAAGTTATTACGAAGGTGTTCCAACACGTGGTGTCCGACGTGGTGGCCGCGGTGGCGCGAAATGATTTGTTTTTTGTTTTCGTTTTCTTTTTCTTTTGCCTTTGTTTTGTTTGTCATAACCTATTAACGTTCATTTGTCTTTTTTCCTGTTTTTTTGGAGAAAGTGATATTGTTTATTGGTCTTTCTTGTCTGCTGTTCGTATGTGGATGAAAAATTCTCGGGGATCTAGAAGAGAAAAGATGATAATGATAATAACTTTTACTCTGGTCTTTCCGCATGTTTGAATTTCTTCTTTCTCCTCCTCCTCTCCTTTTTTTCACCTTCTTCACTCCTGTTGTCTTTGACTTTCAACTTTAATAAACTTGAAACATTACAAGCATTGATACTCATTCATTGAGCATGAACATACTCAGTAGCGTCATCTATTTGTTTTTCTCGTCCAATCGTTATACAAAACAGAACGCTGTTGTCTCGCATCGTTTTGTTTTGTTTGTATAGGAAAAGAAAGTGAAACGTTTGAAAGAAATCTGTTTTAATCAATGGAAGACAGAACGCGTTTAACAAATGATCATTCGATAAAATTATTCATTCAACGTGACTATTCCGAAGGTACAGCTGTGAAATTCCAGGAACGTTTTCCAGGAGAACTAGAAGGACATGTAAATAGTTCATTGTTTCGTTGATTCGTTCGCAGAATTTTATGTTTAGATCAATCGTGACGAATTCATCGGTATTCTTCGCGATATAAACGGCTTCTTTCGCGATGCAGAAGCGTTATCATGTTCAACATTTACGGAAAATTGCTGTGCTTGCTTGACAGGTTATTTACTTCTACTCTGTATGCCAACTCATTATGAAAAGGTAAGAATAACGACGGAATTGAATAACTGTTCTAGTCGTGACATTTAGTGTGTTAAACGAGCAGCAAAATATATTGAAGAGAAAAATAAACGTGTGCTCAATCATCATGGAATATATATGGTCGATCCAATGGAGAAAGGACTTCGTTGCGTATGTCAAACGCTTAATTTTGAAATGAAAAAAGTTCCAATCAATGTTTTAGATTGAAGTGTGCATTTCCAATGCTCATCGGTAATCCAATTGTGAGTGGTTTCGACAAAAAATCTCGTGTTCTTCTCCTATGTTGAACAGTGTATATGAATAAATCTGTACTCTCAATGGATGTTTTCTCTTATTTCTTCTTCCTGCATTAAAAACATCAATTTTGCTTGTCTGTTTATTCTTTAAGATATTGACCTTTTGATGAACGAACATTCTCGTTCGGTTTTACATCGAATTGAATTACGTCGTCGAAGTGAACGCGATAAATTTGGTTTCGCTATACAATACGAACAACCTTGTTCCATCTGCGTCTACTCAGGAAGTTTAGCTCAAGCATGTGGATTACGTTCGGGACAAATCTTAGCCAAAGTGAATGGTTACAATGTCTTAGATGCCAGACATGATGACGTTAAACGACTTGTCTATGCTAAGCACACGAACGTACTTGTGTTAGAAGTAAGTTTTACTACAAAATTTGAATGAGGGAAAGATGAGTTTGTTGTAGGTGCTCGATCCTGATGATGATATTGAGGAAGATAATAGTATCGACTGTAAAGAGAATATCCTCTCGCCATCTTCTTGCCATGTTACATCGAAAATCTCGGTGAACGATGCACTTCGCGGACGCATTCTTCGAGAGAGTAACACCGGTTCATCATCGACGATAAATAAATATCCAATAAAGCACTATTATAAAAAAGCTCGCGAATCTCTCACATCATCATCGCAAGATTCCACTACTAGTACGACATCCGAGCCATTGATAAACAATCGACAGAAATCCTTTCCAAATATCAATCGTCAACGTCTTTCGAAAGTGATTATTAGCACCAATCTTCGAATGTATTTGTCCCAAATCAATGATATCATCCTTTTGAAAGATATGTACTCATCGTTGACGCCCGGTGTTAATCTGATTGATTCGCAGTCGTCATTATCGTTTAAACATCAAACATTGTATACATTTTCTTCAATTGATTTCCTCGGTTACTTCGATATTGATCATAATAGTAAAAATCAAACAGAATTAGTGAAAAAAATCCAAAAATTTCTTAAGCGTTCAATTTTAAATCCCACAGCACATAAAATCCAATTTCATATTCAATGTAAACAATTTCAAATCACTCCACTTTGGTTTCACTTCTTAGCGGGCAAATATTTAAGCTATGTTTGCCTATTTCATACCCAACCGACGTTATTCGCATTGATACTCTACTGTTCGATAAAAATCGATGAGAATATCAATAAATTAAAGTATGAACATAATGCCAGTTCGATGTTTGTCTTTCGCGCGTCGTCCGTCGATGAACGAAATCGAATCATTCAGTGTTTATTCGCCAGAGCGAAACATTGCTCGAATGAACAATGTAATTTGGAAAGTAAACATCGAAAACATCATTTAGACGAACCAGGTTTGTCAACAGAAGAATCATACTATTTTCTCTTATAATTATTTCCATATTTAGATACATGCTCAACGAATAGTTCGTGTGCAACATCGATCGATTCGAATATCGATTCTTGTACAACGGGAACCACTTCTCAGTCGTCCGTCGAATCCTCGTCACCTAACGCACTGCGATCGTCTATAGAAGAGGATGATGAAGAAGAAGACGATGATCACGAGCATCATCAACGCAGCATTCCGCCACCACCACCCGAGTACGAAGAAACTTTCATTCCTCAGCATTTCACAAAAATCTTTTTCTCCGTTTAGATTCGGTCACGATGATGATTCCTGTCCAGGTCCATGTTCGTCATCATCTTCTTCGTCACTCTCCGATGGTGATCTACTTGATAACGATCTAGTTGGACCGAGTGCAGCATCAACAGCGACAACCGGTCAATTTCTATGGATTGATCATCATCCGCGTCGTCATTCCATTGCAAACGATACTCATCTTCTCGACGCAAACAGTTTTCACTATCACCCATCGAGTCCATTTGTTGATCATCCACCATCTGTCGAAGATCTACGCGCACGATTTGCATCCGCTTATATTCTCACTACTGCTCCCGTATGTTTCTTACTTTTCACCTTTTGTAAAAGACTCTGTTGTTTTCCTTTCAGTCTTTGACGGCCATTCATAATGATGATGAATTGTCTTTGCAACACGAGACAAGTATTAATGAGGGTTCAATTGATATGAGTGAAGAGCATTGTTCGGCAATGTCATGGGCCATATGTTTTGAAAAACTGTTGAACGATGAATTGGGTTTACAAGTCTTTACTGAGTTTTTAACCAAAGAATTTAGTCAAGAGAATATTCAGTTCTGGGTTGAATGTGAAAATTTCAAAAAGCTAACCAATAACGACGAAGTAAATACTCTTGCGGCACAAAAATTCAAGAGAACCGTTTGTCTTTTTCAGATTCGCGAAAAAGCCAATCTAATTTGGTCGACGTATTTACACGATACGGACGATGGATCATGTCGGATCAATATCGATAATCGAACGCGACAAGAATGCGAACAACTATTATCAACTAGTCCAGATATTCATCTTTTCGAAAAAGCTCAATCTCAGATCTTTCATCTAATGAAATACGATTCGTACACCAGATTTCTCAAGTCAGATATTTACAAAGATTGCATTCGCAATGAAATGGAAGGAAAATCAATAAATTACAGCAAACAACACGTCACCAAGCCTTCGGAGCAACCACGCACGACTAACATCGTATGGTGGAATGAGATATTTTGATGTCAACTACTTGAATCTTATTTTTAGAACAAACTGAAAGAAGAAGAAAAAAAAGATAAGAAGAAAAGTCCTTTCCTGCCTTGGACAAAAGGTAAGAAGCATTTCTAATCGATTAAACATCACACAGACGATCAAGTTTTGAGATTAAAAAAAAAACTAATTAGTAATTCATTTAGCTGTTATAAAAATCTTTCCCAAAGACAAAGAATCTTTGCCCTTTGTATATCCAGATCAGTTAATTTAATCAGGCAAGCTTTATATTTCTATACTTAGATGAATAGTTAGTTCATCTATTGGAAAATTTGATTTCGCTCCAAGATATGTGAGACAAGCGAGCTAATTCCTTCTCCTTCATCTCATGTTACATCAATTATTGCTGCAAGATCGTCGGATATTTCAATCGATGTATTTCAGAGACAACATTGAACTGTCTCACACATTTGATAGGCCATTGAGACTGCTGAAGAGAACGGAAAACTGGTCGGCGTAAATTATCTGCCGGATTTCATGGATCAGATAATATCTGTTGAGGATTTTGCAGAAGGAAAGAGAACGAGCAAACGTACCTTAATTAATGATGAATATTAATAGAATTTTTTCAACCTATTTAATAAAAGATGACATGTTGATATATCTTCTAGCTTTTTCCAAATGGAAACGACCAATAACATCAAGTATGTACCTATTCGAATGAATATATCACGAAACCTTACAAATATTTACTCTAGATGCCATTCCTCCATCAACGAGTTCAACATTGGACTCCTGCTCAGTCAAGTCCTGTCAGATCTCTTCGTTCAACACGCTTCCACGTTGATCTTTACCTCTGCTCTTGTTTTCGTGTGATCAAAACTTTCGAGATTTTGTTTCTACATACATCAATAATCAATGGAATTCAATTAGTGTTTTTTTTTCTCTTCTGAAAAATAAATTGTTGCATTCTATTTTATGAATAATTACACTCGGATTCCTTTTTTTTTTCCCCGTCAATTTTAATACTTCATGTCATCAAAATAGATCGTTTTTCAGTAGAGAATCTAATGAGAAACAGGCTAAACAGACAAGTTTTGCAGCAGAGAGAAAGAAATTTCAAGCGGAAATTGATGAACATTTCATTATATTGCTTGATGAGTAAATTTTTGTGAAAAAGCCAAGCTGAATTCTTTTCTCAATTGAACATGTCAACAGTGCACAGACATTCGGTTATCCATGCTTCGTCAAGTATCCGTATAACCTATCGTTTCGTAAGTAGAAAATCTTCATCGCATCATTATCATCAGAAGTTGAATTAATTGAATGGAAAACGTACTAATTTTTGTCATCGTTGATTAGGTAAAAAGGAACGGAGATGAAAGACATGCAGCTATGCGTGTCTGAAATTGCTTGAACGATAAACAAGGAAGCGAAAGAGAAAAACACACACGCTAAAGAAAGAAGAAGAAGAAAAAAGAATGGCGATTAGAAGGATTCCGTTTTGAGCGCTTCACATTCGCATTAAAAAGAATCTTCTCATTGGTGCCGGTGTTTTTATCGGTAGTTATTGTTAACAAAGTCAAGTTTTTCTTTCTACTCGTCCAAATAAATGTATGTGTATGTGTCTTAGCATAATTATTTTCTCTGCCTCCCCTCTCCCTCTCTCTCTCTCTCTCTCTCTCTTGTCGTTTCTATTATTTTCATTTATCTTCTTGCTTCCCTTCGATCCTCTTTTTTTGTTTGTTAGTTAAAAGAATAGCAAAGGAAAAGCACTAGCTATTGTTATTAGTGGCTATATTGACATAGGAGCTTTTCAACGCATAGATTCGTGATGAAACTTGCTGAAATCAATAACATGTGCGCAGGTGTCCTTGGCCGCTGCCCTTGTTAGATGAACTCGCATTTCATTCGACGATCAAGTAGAAAGATTGTTTTTAAGAATGGATTATCAATTAAATATGAACAAATCTTCGTCGTCGCCGAAGCCGAAGAATCATTTTTTTCATGGACAAAAACAACCATATGAAGAGGAACTTGCTGAACATTCCACCTTATCGACACCAACAACTTTATCATCGACATATCTGACTGCGGATAGTCCATGGAAACACCCAACAACTGTTGATTGTTTGAAACTTGATGATGAGCACAAACGACAGGTAGAGAGAGAGCGAGGCAGAGAGAAGATTAAATAATTCATTTAACCAGAAGAGAAAGACTGATCTTTCAGATATTGAAATTCTTTGTTTTTTGTTAATAATTCCACGAAAACCTCTTCATCTAATACTCGGAGATCCTCAGAAAGTAATTACATGAATCGAACAATATATTGATAGTATTCTTACATGAATTGACAAGGGAGATTTTTTTTTCTCATTTATTAATATTTCCTTTATTTGACAACTGAATCCTTCGAACGTGGAATCTCTACATGTGAAAAGATAAGAAACTAATGATACCTAAGACAAACCAATTAAGTAATGTTAATCCGTCATTGACTGTTGGTTAGCCATTATGAGAAAGTCGAAGTATGTAATATATATATATAAAAAAAGGAAAATAATAAGAGAGCGATGATGACAAATCGATTGGAGTCCGACCGGTGCTTGGAGAAAGTAATGTCAATCAGGCAAATGTCATCTTGGGAATTCGCCTTCATCATTCGACATCGACAAAGGAGAGACGAATGAAACGAGAAGCAGAGGAGAGAACGTACATTTCCGATTGTAATTCTTACTATTGAACAATAGAATGTCAAAGATTCAAAGAGCGAATATGCGATAATTACAAGCGATGAGTTCTAATAAGATTTATTTCGATAAGGATCAATCGTGACATCTATATGTTTACACTTCTTTAGACAATGGAATTGAAAACCGTTGGTAAAATGGGTATGGTTCGACGAAAGCAATTCCTTCAAAAACGAGACTTCAGTCGATCACATGAGGTAAGCAGTTAAAGCGACGTTTTTCTCTGCGAATCATTATTATCTACTACTGTTGATGATGATTTGTGTACGCGACGTCAATATTTGGAATAAAAAAAAAGTCAAACGTCGTAAGGAAGAGAGAGAGAAAGTTTTACTTTAATATTCTCTCTTAAGTAAGAAGATGGAGGAAGGCCAAACTAAATAAACGGCAAGAAATCAATCATGTGCCAATTAAGCGACAAGTTTTCTCAGGTTTGTTCGCAGGACTCAATTGAATTCGTATCGGTTTTGTTCAATATGATCCTGGACTATGTCTAATCGTATTTTCTAATGTAAACTTGGTTTAATCCTTTATTAATTGCATGTTTCTGAACAAGAGCTGATCAGAAGACTTCGCTTTTCTTGTATTCGAAGAAAACATTTTAATTATTGTTTCAGTCGAGATTTTTTTGTCGCCGTTCTGTAATCTGAAAGAAGCACTTGACTGGAAGGAATTCTACCAGTTTGTGCGATTAGAATGTTTTTCAAGAAAATCAGATTTCCGTTGTTTTCTTCCATCATTCGGTTTCTGTTTCGAAATGTAAGAGGAAAAATCTTGTTATTTCTAATAGATAATCGAAATTAACGACATATGTTTTGACAGAAATGGAAAGTGTTGGGTAATTCATCTAGTGTGTCGTCTTTTTTTCTCTCGCTCGATATTCTTGTAAATGCCTGGAGGACAAACAACAATATCATCTTATGTTGTTCTTCATTACATGTTGTCTAATTCCCATGTAGAGAAAGAACAACGATCAATCTCTTGAACACTAGAAAAAAAGAAAATGGAGCTCTCTAATAATCACTTGCAGTTAGATGCAGTTTGATGTCGAACGAGCAGATTAATCATATTGAGAAGACGAAGTACATCGTAAGAATTCCCAAGAGCTGCTACTTTTTTTGTTTCCGATCTCGAAAACATGCTACTGATTAAGTTGGATATAGGCAAATCAATTGAGTCGTTTGTCAATAGTCGAAACGAGTTTGTATTTAGAGAGAAAAGGCATGTTCGCAATTGTTTAGACAATCATCATTATCATCATCATCATCATTGTTATTGTTATTGTTGTTGTTGTTGTTGTCGATGTTGACTAGATTGAATTTGACATTCTAGAGTCTTGTTCCGATTCGTAGAGCAGATTCAACTTGCTATTCTCATGGAGATCATCGTTGTTATTCTTTTTCTCGTTCTTCCGAAATCTATTAGGGAAACAAAAAGGGAAATCGATCGAGATAATGGCCATAATGTGAACGAGAGCGGCCGAGCGATTGTTCGTTCGTTCGCTCGTTTGTTTTGCTATTGAGCAGAAAAAAAGAGGCAGCGAGAAGGGAGATAGAGAGCAACAAAAAATTCGTATGTGTATCGTTGTTTCATTGTGTGCATAACATCAGTTGGAAGAATAAATTTTGTTTGACACCGAGATACAGGCAGCAAGCGAGAGAGAGAGGGAGAATCGCTACGGAATGTTAGTGAAAGGAAGCAAGATCTCCCATCATCATCATGAATGATTATTGTATTCATTTAAATGGAGATTGTCAGACACGACAGGCCTGTGCTTCTTGCTTTTCCTCTCGATTCTTTGCTTTGACTTTCTCCTTTCCTCCAGGAAAACCTACATCATTATGTTTTCTTTTTCTTCAAGTAACAACACCGAGTAAAGCTTTCGTCTATACATACATCTTGTATCTTTTTCTCTATCTCTCTTCTCTTGTGTATTCTTATGTACTTCTGAGATGGTAGGTGGTTGGCAATGACGATGACAACGATAAGAACAACTATTATAGCACGAATAACAACAACACTTTGCATTCACTTGTGATTTTTCTCGTTCTTCTTCTTCTTTCATTGATTACCTATGAATCCCGTACTACCGAGTCGACATTTGCTGGATGTCGATCCTCGTCGATTGTCAATGATCAATGCGGCTAATATGAGCGCAGCAGGTCATCCAATACATCAACGTCGAACATCGATTATCAACTATCATCAACATCGCAATTCACAATTGCGTAAATCAAGTTTTACGACTTCAATCTTGGTATGTGACAGAAGCGCACTAGATTCACTGTTGGATATTGCCATCTAAAGAGAAAAAAAAAATTTTTCGATCCGAGGTTCATCTGTTCGGATGTGTTTCCATGCAAATAATGATGATGATGATGATGATGATGATGCCATTAAAAACAGAAAAAGGGAGAAGCGTTTTTTCAAACATGTATGCTGATGAATACCATTCTTATGACAAACTCATGCTTGAATAGATTTCTATTGATGAAGAACGTAAAACCAAGCGCATCTCTTTCTATTAGGCTTTTTTCATTTCATTCATTCATGTAAAGAATCGTTTGTTTTTCGCGCGATCGACGACAGATGTTGAATGTGTTGAGATTAGCCGAGCTCAAGTCAAAAAACATCTATATTAAGTCAAGCCCATCAGTAATAGTTAACTCGTCTTGATGACGGATTGGTTAATCGCCTCGCGAAATCAACTATTAATATAATCTGAAAGAAATAAAGAGAATATCATTTATCAAAGAATCCTATCTGAAACCATCGTAGGAAGGATGATTTGTCAATGTGTGTGCAATGTTATCTGAAATCTTAATGAACCCTACGAACGAGAGGAAATGCCGTTTTCTTCCAATTGAGGAAAATCTTGCTCGGTTACCTAGAGATAATGAAACTAATGGAATGATAATCGGCGGAAAAACATTTCCCTACAAGAGATTTTGTTTGGATATTAGTATCTGATGTGCAGAGAGACGAAGATCTACCTTGAACTACTCGTTCGTCCTTCAATTATGGCCAATTTTTGCGAGAGGGAGAAAAGAAAATATGCTATCGTTATCTTCTGACGACAGAAGATTATTCACCTTCATTTTCTGATTTTGCAAGTTCAAGTTTGAAAATACAGAATAGTCCGTTGATTCCTCTCTATGCAAAATATCAGTGTCTAGTTGAGATTCATTGCCTTAATAATTAGTTTCCATGAAATTTCAAACGATTGTTGAGATCAGAGACTAGGATGAAGCAAATCTTTATCTCTTGTTTCATCTATCGGAAGTAGGACTAACTAGTTGCCTGTCGCCATCGGTCCATTCAGTTTGTATCACGCTTGCGGATGCAACATTTATTCCTCATTCCGTCTCTAATTCCATCTGCGTGAACGCGCACGGGAATCGAATATTGTTTAATAATGAGAACCGACTTCGACAACGTATCTGTATATTAAATTTACACGGTACACATCGACATCCAACTTCGCTACAAGAAGGAAAAAAAATAGGTTTTTCTTTCTTGTTTTTCTCATAGTTCCAATGAAATCTTCGCATTTGACGATTTCTTTTTTTTTTGTTTTTTGCTCTTCGATCTTTCCTTTTTTTTTCTTTTCTAATACGATTAGAATTAATAAGAATCTCTCACTCATTCTCATCTCTTTGTTACACACGACATCTTCACAAACTATTTTTGTCAATGTGTGTTTCTTCAGTCGACATCGACATTAACACAACATTTGATGATGAAATCTGCCCGTCTGCATTTCTATTTTATCTAACTGTTTGATTTGCGAGTATTCGATCTCTTCACAAGCATTGACAAGTCCAATCATGTCAATGTCAACATTCAAAACACTGGATGATTATATGAATGATTGTCCTCGACCGCTCCATCGTCTTTCTTGTTATTCACCATTGCCCAGTCATGCTGCTCAGGTTAGAATTTTTTCTGCCTTTTCTTTTTTGCCAACGCAAACCATCGTTGCCTTTTGCCGACAGAATCAGCTTTTGCTTGATTAACTTTTTACTTTTGTTCCTCTGATTGTCTTCTTGTTTTGCTGAAGAGGATGTTGATCATTTTCTTTTTCTACTCAATGTTGTTTCACACTTGGATAATAACAAATTAGAATGAGTTCGTGATGCTATTAGATACTCGTGACAAGAGTTTTTCCTTTACAGAAAATAGATGTGAAAACACAAAAAAGATAATGCAATGATCTCCGTCGATTAGAATGTTAAACAATAAAACCAAGTATAGACAATTCTATGAGAAAACTAAGCCGATTTACTTCTCAGATCTGATCGGATTTCAACGAGCACAGGTAGTTTACTTTTTCGTAAATAATATTCATCTGTTCAGTGACAATCGACGTTTCTACATGAGAAAGAGAAGAATTTCTTTATAATAGAATTGAACGAATTGTTCGCATTTGCTTGTCGGATAGGAACAATATTTAGTTGATGAAGAAATCTAGACTGTCGAGTTCTATCTCATCAAGGCAACGTGCATATGGAGATAGTCCGAATTCTGTCATCCGAATTAATCTCTTCCGATACGTTGCATCCAATTGTTTTTTCGTCTGTTTCTCCACTCGCCGATTAGATTTCAACAATCAATCATTCGAATTGAATTGTTTCCATTTCTCCTTCTCATATCCAATCGAAGGAAAATAAGGACTAAGTTAACTATTGTGTTATTTTTTCTACTTAGTTTCTTTTCTTCTTTTTTATCCGTCTCAATTATTGATTACACACGGTCGGTCTACTATTGAATCCATTTGCACGATAGACTTCGATGTATTGACGCGCTGTGAAGAACGACGTCGGAACCGACGTGTTCTCCATATGGCATGTTAGTGAGCTTTTAAGAATTAGAAGAGTAGCGAACTGTGTTTGTCAAAAACATCTCGAAGAGAACGAATCGAAGACAAAATTACTTTCTTTTCTCTCTATTTTCTTCACACTCGCAAACAACAATCAATCACTATTACTATTTTCTACAACTACAACTAGAAAAACAAAAACATTTTCTTATTTAACACGACAATAGTCAGGCCTTTTTGTCTTCATCTTAAAACATATCATGCGAAATAGTACGATAAATCCAACACACCTTTCGTTAATACGAAATCTAGCCACTGGATTCCGTCGACAGTCTAGCGTGAATGATTATAAACTGCCGAATACATTGGTATGTAGTCAAGTCAGGATATGATTTCCGTCACGAATTTCACAAGGTACTGTAGAGAAGATAAACGATTTGTTTTTCTCGATGAACACTTCCAAGTGCTTGACATTGATTAGATTTGTTCAATTAAAATCAGGAACAAGTCACATCTTATCGTCAGCCGGATTGAACCAGGCAGAGAAATAAATAATGGCACTTAGTTGCATTTTCCGCTCTTGAAACTTGTCATATGAGAGTATCCTTGTTTCTTTCGGTATCTGTGCATGTCAAAACGAGAAATGACATCGAGAGACGATCGTTGTTTTTCTTCGTACCAATTTATTCCTTACATTGCCATACCATATGCACTCTTGTGACAGTCAAAAATACATCAACTACTGGTTAGCGAGAATAATATTTATTAGTGATACACTAGCAACATCTTCACAGAGAAGTTATCTAGTATAGAGAACTGCTGAGAGAGAGAGAGAAAGAAAGAAAGATGCAAAGCTAAAACATCCGAGAAATTACAATACGTTTTTTCCTTCTCCTCCTCCTCCTCCTGTCGTGTTCAATTTCCCTTTCAATGATGGTGTCATATAATAAGAGTAAGTCATGAAGTCATCAGAGGTATTAGCACGTCGCTTAACACCAAAACTGATTAAGACCAAGGTATATCGGCACTTTCGATCGAACAGAAAACTAGTCGATGTTGTTTTCTACTTTAGTCACTTGCTGTTACCGATGAAGAAGCAAGCGATTTGTCTGTAACACGTTTATCGATTTCCAATTCACTAACAAGCGTTCATAAACAATGTGAAGATGAAGATACCGAAGCAACGAATAAACTATTGGACATCGGCCGTGTTGCTTCCTGGGCAGTTGGCTTTGAAAAATTGCTCAATGATGAAATGGGTTTATATGTGTTTACTGAATTTCTCAAGAAAGAATTTAGTCAAGAAAACATACAATTCTGGACGGAATGCGAAAAATTGAAAAAATTCACAGATCTCGACGAAGTTGAACTTTTACCTTTCGTTTCAAAGTTAGTCTATATCTTCTCTCATAGGTTCGTTCGAAAGCAAATATGATCTGGTCAACATATTTACATGATACAGATGATGGATCATGTCGAATCAATATTGACAGTCGAACACGACAAGAATGTTACCAATCACTATTACACAAACCGAATGCTCATATCTTCGAAAAGGCTCAATCTCAGATATTTCAATTGATGAAACTCGATTCATATACGAGATTTTTGAAATCCAACATGTATAAAGAATGTATTATGAGTGAAATGGAAGGCAAATCGATACCATATACGAAACCCAGTCCACCACCACCGACCAATAACGAAGACCGATCGAAAGGCAACGATAGTCTTGTATGTAATGAAAACGTTGCGAGACATACGACGTGTTTTTATTTGCCTTCATAGGGGAAGATCAAAGACGAAGAAAAGAAAGACAAGAAACGTAGTCCGCTTATTCCTTGGACAAAAGGTATTTGAAACAATTGAAGACATTCGTTCTAAATCTCGTCGTTGCTTTCTTTCTCTTTCTCTCTTTAGCGTTTATTAAATGGAAACGTCTATCAGGTTGGTCGATATTTTCGTTGATTGTATTCATAATTTCGATTTGTTTAGCTGCGCCCGAGACAAGCAAGTTTCTTTGATTTATTCTTTTGTGATGTTCTTTGCGTAGAGCAAAACAAGAGCTTGCCTTATAACTAACCCCCCCCCCCCCCCTTTCCCCCTCGTCGCTCGCGCTCCCTCACCCTCCCCTGTGAACCC